>VOMN01131217.1:0-59922 GCA_014899125.1 Orchestia grillus | reverse complement strand
GCAAACAAGCAAGACGACCAGAGTTTTAGTATTATACAGATAGATAGATTAAAGAAGACGTGCCCCGCTAAAAGTGGCTGCACAAATGACGTTAAATTATAATTATGATGCCTTCTTCTGTTTGCGGCAACTGTGACATGAAATAACGTAGTTTTCAGTATCACTGATACGGATTACCTTATCTGACAGACTCGCTGTTAGCTTAATTAAGAATAAGCAACCGGGAATTTACTTCTGTTTAATTCTGTAAGAGTGTGACAGAGAGATGGACCAACCAACCAAATAAGCAAGCGAGAAACAACTGTGTATTAGCATACGGTATGGCACACAAAAAACAAAAAAATACACTCGATAATTTAAAAGTTTATTGGATTGAAATATTGCCGAAGTCGTATCTATGATACGAGTTATTATGATTTTAATAAGAAACTTCAACATTGAATGGTATTATGTTCAAATTTTAAAGTTACCGAGTGATTTTTTTTGTGGGGCATACGGTATAACGAAATTCTCTTGGTGGCCAGAGAATGTGTGCAATAAATTTTTCCCACTGCGTTGATCATTTGAGGTAATCGTACGACTTTAAGAAACATAATGCAACGTCAAACACACACACAAGCAACACTTTAGCACAAGCAGAGAAAAAGAAAAGTTGCGAAAAAATAGCGAGAGAAAAGAAATTATTTTAGAAATGCGAACATTTAGTGATGTGCGCGGAGTAATTGAGTATTTAAGTGAGCAAACATTGCTACTCGGCAATATAAAAACCTGCCAAAATGGAGTATTTGGAAGTTGGAATGCAACCAAGGAAATAATGATAGTTTATTACAACGTAACTGTCAAATTGATTCGTAAAAATTCACTAAGACAAATCATAGACATCTTACGAGTGGAAGACATTTTTAATCATAGACATTTGAAAATAATTTATGAAAATCTGAAGAACGACAAAAACAGGGGAAAATAATGTAAACAATATAGTCAGCTCATTGCAGTGCACCTCACTTCTGATAACTACTATTACACAACACTCTCAAGAATAAGAAACATTGCGCCGCAGTTTGATCGTGTTTTGGGGGACGAGCTCGGAGAATTTCACGTGACATAATACATATCCCTGAAAAAAACAATATATGTAGAGCAAATGTTGCCAGATCCAATTATGGTAACAACCTCAGATGATATTATATAATGAAGATTACCATTAGGCTCTGGTCATTATGAAAAAGCCACACTATAGGAGTATCAGTGAGAGGAAGAGGTCAGTGTGCCATTAGGTTTACTGCCCACTGATGTTTTATCTAATGGAGGTCGGAGGCTGCAAGGTTAATGGCACGTTCCATCGCTGCATGTTTCTCTAATACAGTGACGAGCAGCGACTCGGCAACTATTGGAAAAAATTGTGCAAGATAATTTAACTAAAACATTTTTGAGACTTATGAAAGCCAAAGTGAACTCCACAGCATGCATTTTTCAGACAATAAAGGCATATTTTCGAAACATTTTGAGGCTCCAGTACACCAAACTACACATACGAACTCATGAAACATTTTTCAGAGATGTGGTAGTGGACAGAGGTTGGTTCCCATGCATCGAGGCCTTCTTCGGGGAGTGGGGCCGAGTGGGTCCGTCTGCAACATGCGGCCCCCAAAGACAGCAGTTGAATGGACCCTCGAGAATAATGGCACCGCAAACACAGGGCTTTACTTTTGTCTTCCTCAAAAGTCCAGCTTGGAAGCGAGAAAAGGGATGGAAGCCAGCAGCAAATTACTGCGAAACTTGAGAGCCGTCCGAGAGAGAGCTCTTCACGGAGCCCCTAGAATCTTCCAGGGCCCCAGACAGAGCGGAGATGACAGTATGTCATGCTGAGTGATGGAGGGCAAACTCAGAAATAAACAACACTGGCAAAAGTCTCAGATTGGGTACATGCTAAATCGATTTTTCTTTTTGTGTCGGAAAGTAGGAAGGAGGCTGGAGCCATGGAAAATTTTAAAATTTGTACATTTACGAGGTAAATAAATGAACTACGGTATAATATTTCAATGCCTGTCTTTCCCCATCTTATTTCTCTGTTGTCAGAATTGTAGATAGCGTCCTAATTCTACTGTCTTGTCAATGTTAGTTTGCGGAGATACTCAACGAAAAAATAAAACGCCGCATATGCTATAAAAACAGGAAAATGAGGGACCTCCTCGAAAGACATAATATGTCATCGTCAAGAGACAGCGATCGAGACAGAGCCAATAAGATTTACCAGTTAGGTTGTTACAGGGTAGTTACATTCCTCAATAGTAGTTACATTGGCATGACTAGAATGACTCAACAATGATTAAATACTCATAAGTATCAAGGTTCTATTTTTAATCTCTTTCGTATTCACCATACCTGAAAGACTACTAAGGATGAATTATGCATAAGCACCTCAATTTTGTATGAAGATAGTAAAAAAGAAATATTCAAAATACAGTGGCCATGCATATTTATAAGTTTAAACCTGTCGTTAATGAGAACACCGTTGAGCTTTTTGCTTTAAAACTCTTCTATAAAACAGCACCGTAGGTTATCGGAACCATTACCGTAGTCCTCCATTCTGTTGGCGTAACTCACGCTGTTAACACGCACCGCGTTGTGCATTGCAACTTGTGTGCCATGCTCGTACAATTTTACGATTAGGCTCAAATTTAGCTATAGCATATTTCACACTTTGTCGAATGTGACTGAAATTTCTTCTGCATTGTTTCAGCCTGTTGATGATTTAAGAGTATCGAAACGTTGCACTTTCATAGAACTAGCGTTCGAATAGGTATGATCAATAACTTTCTGAGTATTTTTGAAATTGTTGCTGTTGAATCAAGTGACGAAACATAGGACAACTATTTGAAATCAGTTAGGACAGTACAACAGCATATCCTTAGTAGTTATTCAGTTGCCCACGAGTGTAATTTAGTTTTGTCGATAACATGCCAAAGGTTTGTGAAAGAAAATATCATACAAATTTCGAAATAACATTCATTAAAAGAGATATTAGGTATGGTCATTGCATTTTTTGCGGAAGTTCTGTGAGACCATCGTTTCAGTGGTCGGAGTTGCATCCTTGATTTTGATAATCCTCACTGACTCTCATTCAAGCCAGCATTCTTCAGGAGACCACACCAGTTCGTGAATTCAAAATAAGTGTATTCAGAAATATCAATGACTAAAGCAATAGATTTATTAGACCATTTCCCAAAATTTTCTGTGTCGACTTTTTAATTTACCCAGCTCTTCTTGCCTACTTGGACCCCTTGGTGTGGTCCAAATACCCCTTCCCTCGAACCGTCAGCCTGTTTTGGAAGACAGGCCTCCCTCTGACGCAATATTGGTATGCATGTATTGATCCATCTTATTAAGCACGCTATATGTCAGTATCGGTTCAAGCAATTACACATTCCAACAACCTTCAGTTATTGACTTTTTTCGAATCGATACGTAATCATAATCAGGCTACTCAAAACATGTGCTCAGTATGGAAATCATCGACGCACTGCTGGTAAAAAGGAACAATTTTCTTGGACCCCGTGAACTAGCTGTCTGAAGCCATGCACTTTCTGGGCCCTCTGCCAGTATTTTTATTGAGCCTCCGAGAGCCAAACGGAAGAGCTACGCAGAGGCCAAATTGCGAAGGCATTCCTAGTGGGCCTTTGTTGGCATTTGCTCCGACAAATATTGACCGAGGACGATCGCAACAGTTTTTCTTATTTGCACAATTGGAGTCTCACTCGAAGCATCGACTCGGCGTTCACCGGACTCGTCAGGTCTGAGCGCTTCAACTCACCTCTGGGATATCTCCAAAATTGAAGAATCGATGTCAAACATTGGTTTATGGACTGACATATGATAGGCTGCTAGAATCAACATAAATGCAGAATATCAGGATGTTCATGAGTTACTCTAGCGAATTTCTTTAACACATGTCAATTTCTACTCGTTCAGAATGGAAGATTTACTGACAATTTGAGTCCCAGGATTATGAAGGAAATTAGTTTTCAGGAATTTGCATTCGTTTATTGTCCCTGAAATTCTGGTGTTCAGAATATTTTACCAGTAAAAAGTTGAAGTGGATCTGTAAAGATATTCTAACGAAGTTGACAGGTCAAACAGTTAACATATAACGATTACTCAACATTTGTTGAGTATTTAAGGATTTTCTGGTCAACTTGGACAAGGCTTTAAGTATTTTTTTACCTATTTGTAAGGGCAACAAAACTTTCGGACACATACACATAATATCACAATTTTCCCATCTCAGTTCCTACTGAAACTGACTCGAATTTTGCACAGTACCCATAAAAAGTAATAATCAACGTAATATAAAATTGAACACGAAGTTTATTGGTCAGGGTGTAAGCATGGGGAAGCATTTTTGCTGATGCAACTTTTGATGTCAAGGGACGGACAGCCTCTTGAGTGAAATACGTCACCAACATCGGAAGTCAAATGATTTGTGATTATCGAATACAAATTGGGGAAGTTGTGGATAACGTAGGTAATGACCCACAATCTAACTGAAATAGTTCAGAATAGTAGGGAGTAAAATACACAAAATTTTAATTAAAAAATTGGGTCTTTCAATTGCTATTCTCCATAAACGAAAATATTTTGTTTTTAGTGATGTGTTTTTTCACTCGACTTAGCGTATTGTTCAGAGGATCAACTATAGTTCTCAAAGAAAATATTTTCTAACAAATTTTAATCCTTTACTAAGTTTCAAGCAGCGAGAATCATTCAAGTATCAGAAAAGGTCATTATCGGCCGATCCAGGGTATATGACCGTTAATGAACTACCATTCAAAAAGTTATTACAATAACTAGTTCACCTAGATACTCCAATAGCTTGCATTACTATCAATTTTAATCAGATTCAATTTGATGACATTTTCCCTTTAAAGAATAGTTTCCTAATTTACGTGTACTACATTAGCGGCTCTACAAGACGTGAAGAAAGGCTGAATCTCGCTTCTTGCTGTAAAATCGTCGGCTGACTTAATGCCGCACTGATTGCGCTCGCCGTGATGTGTTTTCCTAGGTGAAGGATTATTGTAAACATATGCAGGGCCTAAACAGCCAAAGCTCGAAATGATTCGGGAAAAAAGATTGCTCGCATAATCACAAAGTTTTTCTTTAATTATGCTGCATTGTTATTCCAAACACCGAACACAGTTCAACAGCACCCTTACAGAAGCAGTCTACAACATCACCCCTACAGGAGCGGTCTACAACATCACCTTTACAGAAGCAGTATACAACATCACCTCTACAGGAGCAGTCTACAACATCACCCCTAAAGCAGCAGTCTACAACATCACCCCTACCAACAATCATCACTTATTTCTTCTACTCGTACCTTGATTAAACTTTTAACAACTTACAGGATGTTCCGAAAAGACCGCACCCCTTTAAATCCTAAATAAATATTTAATTTTTAAAGTGAAAATTAAACCCGTATACCATTGGATAAAGAAAATTTGGGAGATTTCATAAGTTTTAATTAAGTGTTGGAAATAACATTTATAAGGTCGTTCCCATCCTGCGCAATAAATTCTTCTCATCTTTGTTTCATACGGGTCATAACATTTTGCAATGTGGCACGACCAATATTGGTAATTTCTCTTCAAATATTGTTTTTTAGTGCATCGATATTTCTAGGGTTGATAAAATATCGATGAACTAAAAAATATCAGTATCATAGCGATTTGTGATTGTTGTTCCCAACTACGATTCCTTTGAATTTAAGGCGCTTTTGCTTAAAGTAATCTCTTTGAAGAAAATAATTATGGTTACCGAACCGTGAGTATATTTGCATGGTTAATTTCTCATTACTGATTTAATAAGTGAAGCCTTTCAGCATTGCAACATTCAGTAGCTTCAGGCCAATACGTACCTGCAAATTTTAAAAATTCATATATGGTTACAACTTTAGAAAGTTGTATATAACACGTGAAATTTCTATTAGCGTGAAGAAAATTCGATTAATTTATTTCCAATTTCTTCCTCCTGTAATTTCACTTTTTCGTCCGCACTATCTAAAGAAGAGTACTCTAGACAATTCGCAAGCACGTTCCAATAATGGCCCAATTAAGGCCCGCACACGTCCCCAGGTACCGAGAGGACAGGCCTCCCAGTCTGCCTCGTGCTGGAGTTTTAGCATTGACGGTGAGCAGAATTATCGTCACGGCTTCATCTTTTGAGACCAAATGCGTTCTCACTTATTTAGAAATGTAAACACCATGTGAGCCTTCGCATATGAAAGTTAGAAGGAGAAATTCAATACCTAAATTGTTGATTTTTAAATTAAACAGGATGGAGGCTTTAGTACGAAGTTAAGTTAAATTTCACTACTGAAGAAATACGGTTGAAGCACGCTTGTAAGACCAGGTAGACTTGTACATTGGGATAAAAATGGCTCTCGTTTACGACTCTTGCATCAAGGCATGGATTGAGTTACTATATAAACGCCGGTGAATTTCGCCGCCAAAAATGACACCATCTTAATGACTGAAGACAAGTCAGCCATCTCGAGTTCTCTCGTTTGTGGTGCGTTTCTTCATCTCTAGGTGCCATTTCAAGTTGCTCCAGTAGGTACGTTTGGCTGCTAAGAAATACGGGCACAACGCCAAAATTAAGTTTGCTCTGATACAGAAGTTAGCAGTCAGCGTGTACTCCGTCGCGTGAGAAAAGGAGGCTCAAGCCTAATGACATGTGCCGCAATCATCAATCTACGTTTCCTGATGATAGCCTCGAGCTGCTGCTTGAACGTTCCAGGTTTTGGTCTCGCTGAGCCTAACATGTAGTGGGCTAGGATCCAATTTGAGAGCTTTAGATGTATTTTAAAGTACGGTGTAGTCTGCTATTCCTAAAAGCTCAGAGCACACTATGAAGAAAATCCCGTATAATATTTAATTGTGTATTTCAAATTTTTTCATCATAATTGAATTGGATTGCTTGCTGTGACTAAAAAAAGTATATAATCCATTTCTTATAGATCATAGTTAAAGAGTTCGCCACTCACACGTAAACGTAGACAAAATGTAAGGGTGTGATAACTTTTATCTTTAATTTTCAACAATGCCATTGAGGAGGGTTCCACCCAGATTATCTCAATGGCTTATCCGTGACCGTTTCCTTAAATGCCTTCAAATCTGGCCTAAAGAGAGAGGTCGTCGACTGTACAATTCATTGCGGCCTCACAGTCTGCGCGTTGTGAGGGCAGTTAGTTGAGGTGTTTCAGCCCCGTAAATGACAGGATTTGGAGGTCACTGGCCCTGCTCTTGATTTTAGTCCCGCTTCAGACCTGGTCCTCGCGGGACGTCACGGGAATCTTTCCTTTTTCATAATGCATCAAAATAAACGTTGTAACTTTATTGCGACGGAAGTACACATAACTAGCTGAATGTGTTCACCTAAGGCCCATAGATCGTTATTCTGAATACTGGAGCACGTGCGATTTCTTTGTTCTACTACTACTGAAAAAAACACCAATTTTAAATTTTCATAGCGATGAAAACTGGAGTGAACCTAGACACCAAGCAGTCGTGCATGCATCGCAGCAGTACATCATAACGGCAATCGAAGCTGAGTCTCGACTTCGCATGGCCCTAATTAGAATGGGAAAGACAGGGAAGGTGTCATCGACTTAGAGTTGCCCGCACCGACCCCTAGCGTGCCTCCTTGTCATCAGTTTCAAATAATTTGACAGATTGACATCGAAAATCGCGGACGCGTGCTCACGCCACGAGCGCAGTTCGACGTCGCGTCTGAGACTCGGCCGCAGCTACGCTGGCGATGACCTCAGTAGCGCAGTTCTGCCCACTCGTGCTGCTCATCCGACAACACGAGCGTAGCGTCTGTTGTGTTGGTCAAATTGAGTGGCGCTTTCGCAAAACTCTTGCAAATGAAAATGAATTTCATTAGCGGCTGTCAGAAATTTTCAACATCGACGCCGGGAAAATTTTAAGCTTAAAATCTTCACATTACGTGAAATACCAACTGATAATTGAATAGTGTGGTAATTTTTTCCCACTGATTGAAATACTCTATCGCTATGCAACGCCTAAAGTAGTATAATTTGAATATCGTAAGAACAATCAGTTTAGATTAATCAAATGCAAACTGTAGCAAAATTTGCACCGAGAACGATGAACTACAGCTGCATAACACTCTGCACTCATGTATTAAGACCAAGAGCACTACACTCACAATTCTTTCCTGACAGTAACCGCAAATGGATATATTTTTTTACCTAGTCGATCTCTTCTGTTCGACATTCAGCGTCAATTCAGGTTTACTGTGAACCTCTTCAACGCTAAGAAACTAGGAGCTGAAAATCCACTGCAGAGAAGCCCTGCAGAGTCCTCTCGTCACAAGCCCTGCAGAGTGCTCTTGGCTGACTCGTGATCAGAGTCTGCAGGCTCTGAACGCTCGAGTCAAGCAGGGGCCAAACTTGCGAAGGCAGCCGCTGACCCGCGCACCACTGTGAGAAGGCAGCCGCTGACCCGCGCACCACTGTGAGAAGGCAACCGCTGATCCGCGCACCACTGTGAGAAGGCAACCGCTGACCCGCGCACCACTGTGAGAAGGCAGCCACTGACCCGCGCACCACTGGGCAGTGCAGCTACGCTAGAGCAGAAACTTGATACAGAGTTTGAGTCTTTATCGGCAAAATTTGCTTAGTTTTGTTGTGATTCGTAATTATGAAACACAATAGTCAATAGATGAACACCTCATTGAACTGCGTTGAGCTCTTTGTGTAGGGAATGCGATTGTGAGAACGGGTGCAACTTGTCATCTGTGTTATCGATGAGACGAAAAACGGCCCCCTCACCTCATTATGATGCAGTATTGTGAAAAGGAGCAATTCGCTTTGTAATATGACATTGATCAATTAACCGCAAGAAGTTCGTCCGAGTTTCAGGTGTTCATCATTGGGCACCGCCATACGTGGACTTCAAGAGCCCAACAAAGTGGCACATTAAATGTTGCAAGTGCTCTTCTCACTCGCATTACTACGCGAAACAGGGTCTTGCATATCGGCGTTTTATCAGAAAACGAGCCTTTGCTCTTCCAATACAGCCGACAGTAGTAATTTAGCACGAATGTCTTCCTGCCAAGTGCATAGAAGTGCAACGTTGTGGCAGAGCTTTATGTCTAATACTCATGCAGGGCGGACCTACCAATCTTTTTATTATCGCCTCTGTGTACACGAGGCCTTTGTCAGCGCTCACTCGGTAAAAACCGATAAAATTTTATCAAACGCCCTCGGCGAAAGGACCCATGTTGACATTTAGCGATAAGCGGTGTTGTCTAAGTCTATCTTCGCTGCAGATCGAATGCTAGGCCTTTCATTACTTACAGCTGTGATTAACCGACGCTGGCTGATAACGGAAACAATTTGCAGAAAACATCAAATATTTTATTCATGGTGAAGATATAACTTGCACTGGGTGTTTAACATAGAAATATTATCGCATGCGGTTATCATTCAATGCTGGGTTCTGTGTTGGTAGTCTGGAAAAATTCTGATTCGTCTTACAAAGAGTCGTTTGAATAGCTGATCAGAACAAGGTAGAGTCAAATAACTGAATTGGAAAATCTACGAATTGCTGTAGAATTAAACCGCTAAATTTGGCAGTGGCACAGTACACCGTCATCAACATGACCTTTAAGAATAAACTGGGAACACGTGCACACGATGTTCACTTGAAAATATTTGAGCACTGAGTGATTTAATTCTGTTCTACGCAATTTATTATTATGTGTTAAACTTAAATTATTCTTAGGTACTGTTCACAATAAGGATGTTATTTTAGGTTATTATGTTAGAAACAAGATATTCCAGTGTGAACCATTAAAAGGAAACAGTTTAATTATGAATTATATATTCATACGTAGTTTTCAGTACAATGAGAAATAAATCAGTTGTATACGTGAGCTATGCTTGAAAAATCTATTCTACAGATGGTTATTTTTTTCATACGCATGCAAACTATACGTGGTTATTTGGCACACATGAACGCGAGCTAACAGCATTGAACAGTTTGCACTTTTGTTTAGCAATTTCCGTAGGTTTCCGATAGTTTCGTTCGATGAAAAAATTAACTATGTTATCGTTAACCAATTCCAGCCCCTGTAAAATAGATCATGCTCATAATAATTTTTTTATCTAAATCAGGCTTCCGAAAATGCCTACCAAATGCGTGAAATATAATTCTTCTCAACCATCACTTCTGTGAAATCCTAGTCGTATCAAGTGACTTCCGCGAAATGAAAGACTTCTCATATCTGTCTTGGGAATCACTTCCGTGGAACAATTGATTCTGAGCATAAATAAAAAAGTAATGATATCCCAAACCTATACACGACGTCAAAACTCAATTCTCAAATCATTTCGGGTTAATACGTGCTGCCAGTTGTAATGTGGTGAAAACTCCGTACGTTTGAGTAAGATATCAAATTCCTGCTCTTGAATTTCAGATGTAGAGGCCTTGCTTCGAATTATACCCAGCACGTGAGATGATAAATGTATATATTTCTTCTTAAGATTTTGGTGAATTCATTTTTTACACGTGTGCTGGAAGGCAATAACTTAGAATAGGTTTTCCCGCGCTATAGATTTTATGGCGAAGACATAATTGTGCAACAGTCGCTGTTTTCTAGAGAGATACCTTACTTCTATTTCATTATGACGAAGTTCTTCATTCTCTTCTTGTTAACACCGTTTGAATATAACAACCTTCGCATGCTATTTCACCATATGCAGTTGTATTTCTGATCAAGTTCTGCACTGTTTGAGCAGAAATAACAGAACTGTGAGCTGAACAGTCAATAAATTGTGACTTGCACGCCGTATTTCGACTTGATAACCTAGGAGTACTGCAGCTTTTTCCTCTGGTCAGACGGTCCTCGCTCCTCTGAGGCACTACCGAACATGGAGCCTATAAGGCTATGGTACATGTAAGACACCCGCGGTATCGGATGGTATCATTAAACTTATGGTATATTCACTTTGACTGTAGAACTAAAGAGTTCAGTTGTAGCATGTTGCTGGAAATAGTTACACATATGCGGTTAGCATAGAAATAAAGTCCGAACTGCAACACTTAGCGATGCCAAGGTGGAAGTGTCATATTGATACAATTTCAGTGGAATTAAGAGGCTAGGTGTGCAAGAGCACAACATATTTATGAAATTCTCTATACGCTGCCGGTTTTATGAGTCTATTCTTCCAACTTGAAGCAGGCGTAAGTTACTTAAATGAGTTTCTTGTTTATTCATTTTTAGTTATGATGATCAACTATTTCTGCTATTTTGAGCTTCATTTTTCCATTTAGTGTCGTTATTACATTTTCTAGAACTCGTGTTGTTTATTGTTTTTTCATATATTTTTTAGAGCAATGCAGACACTCCATGTTCGTAAATGAAGCTCATTTATAGCATCTATTTGAGAGTAATTTGTTGAAATGAAGTCATTCATTCAACATGTCATCCATCGAATATGTGTATCAATCCCAATAAAAATCCAAGGTAAAGTGCTTTCAAATCATTGCTTGGGTTGTTGTGCCCCTTCTGTAAATTGCGTCCCTGAGGGGAAAATCTTTAATTCACTGTTCCTGCTTCCAGTCAATGCACGTGCACTGGTGTGCCCAAGTTGTTAGACCCATCCTAAGTCTCAGAAGCTTGAGGACCCGTCCTGGTGCATATATATACCAAAATACAGCTATTCATTTTCAAAATTAAGCTGTCTCTGTAACGCATGAAATTCACTGGACTGTAATGATGGGACAGGAATGTACAGGAAGTCAGATATATAAACTGGAGAGTACGCATGGCTTGAACATTCAATTAAGAAATAAAGTGATATTCCTCACTGGTTTTCGTTAGCGGAGGTATGCCCATTTCTGTTCGGCGTAACAACGAAGGATTCCTCATTAGTGTTAATTCATTAATTATTTAAAGATGAATTATGTGTAGTACTGAGAAAGTTTTGACTCTAATCTTTCAGTTACAATCACGTATTTCTTAAAGCTATCGGCATTAATTAGTAAAATGTAGAGGGCACTAAGCGAGTAATGGCGGGACTCTGCTCTCGGAATAATTAACAGCTTTTTTATTTTCCCCTCCAGGTCTTCAAAGCCCTTGGGCTTTAAGCGGTGCTGCAAAATTCCTATGACTTTCAGCTTTTTCACATGAGGGTTCCTTGCATATGAGCATCGAGCGAACGGCGTTTGCGACGCATGTCGCGTTTGAAAAGCCGTTGCAAAACAGATTGCTGAAATATCTAATTTTTTTAAAACGTATTTAGAACGCTTTTGGACCTTAAACAAGCTCGAGTTGTCTTCAACAGAAGCGACAACTTCTTGACCCTCTCTCACGTGCTCTTTGTACGTAGAGATGACGTAGAGAAGTGTACGTAGAGATTAGGGTGAAAGACATGCTTGTTGTAAGTGTGCATTTAATTTCAATAAGCTGTCGAACTTCCTCACAAAAAAAAACATTTCAGTTTCTTAGACGTATATTAACGCAAGGTCATTAAAAACCTGTAAAAAATTCAAAATATTCGAGGAATTCCCGTCGGAAACAAAATTATTTGGAAGACAAAGCAAACTAAGACCGGAGATGAGGATCATAATCACAGTTATGACAGTGCACAAACAACCCTAAGGTATCCCGAAAATAACTTCAGTTGGCAAAAAGAGTTAACATATGTGTGTTCAGACTACTATTACGTATGTATTTGGATTAGATGTATCAAGTCGTTCGTGTGGAGCAGACTAAAGACATTTGCGATGGCTGAAGAAAATGATTAGCTCCTCTACTATACATATAGAGCTCCTAAATGAAAGACTAATAGCTAAGCTATCGAGAGACACCTGGCTTTTCGGGAGCTCCTTGCAGCACTTTGGCTGAACCGTTCTGAAGGAGGGAAGGTAGCAGTCATTGATCAAAGACCTTCAGAGTTGATCTGTTCCTTTAAAGATTTTAAATCGAACTTCTTGGGGCTTACACAAGATGATCGAAGTAGTCCTAATGTTACAAGCAGATGTAGAAAATCAATGGCGAAATATTGGTAACAAGGCAAATTACCGGTTATTACCAAAACTGGTTCAGGAATGATACATCTGCCGCTGAAGATCTTCGTATAAATTTTACAAGTGGACGCCACTAAAAGTGTACAAAATTGTGAACTAGAGTGTTGGCAAAACATAAGATTAAAATTTACTGGTTATTCTTTGAACCGGAAGTATTTTGAAGAAAAACTAGAGAACTTCAACTTAAAAAGGATATCATCGCGATAGTGGAGTATGGCGAAAGTTGCACATCTTCATCATCTCGAAGTACTGCCGAAATGCACATGAAAAAACTAAACATGAATTTGGTCATTTGCTGAACATTTTGACTGTAATTCGATTGCTTCCGTGAGGAAGTACGAACTTCAAAAGGAGGAGTAGATATCGTAGCGACACGACGCATCTTGAATGATTCTGATTATGTTTGCGTAAATAAAATCTTTGGTTTTACTATACTTTTTGACAGTGGTTTGTACAAGGATTTTAAATGTTGGTGTGATTAGGACCCTAAATAGCTCTGAAATGTAAGTTCTTCACTCACTGAGAGGATTGCGTACATTTCTACGTAATTTCTCGGTTAATTGCCATTCGCCACGTTCTAAGACCACAAGAAAACTAGGACAGTTGTTCAAGGTTAAGAGTACATGCTTAGGGGCCAAATTAATTTGTATGATCTTAAAGAGGTTTGTTGAGAAGTATGAGATTAAATACTAAAGTAAAGTTACAATACTAGAGTGCAGGACTATAGTTACAGAATAAATTTGACAAGCTACTCGGAGCAATATGTGCTAGGAATAAAATTCAACCATTTATTTTTCTTAACCTAATTTTTTCAGCAATGAGCTATTTTCTCGTTATTGATGAAATAATGATTATTCTGTTAGCCTACATCTTTCGTACATATGCTTCCCGCACAAAATATTAGCCACCTATTGTTTTTTGATCTCCAGAGCATTACTCTTATTTCGAGGATGACATCAGCCGAGTGGAAGTGGCTAGAATAGTCATTAATTGCCATGACAGTCATCCAGGATATTTTAGGCATTTAGAATTGCCTGCTAAGTCCCCAGATATGAACAGAATAAAAATATTTGTGGGACCACCTAGAACGACAAGTTAGACATCGAGAAGATCGTCCACGTACTTTGGTGGCCCTACGAGTTCAGTTGATGTAAGAGTGGCTCGAGCAAATGTACGTTAGGACACTAGTCGACTCAATGGCTCTCAGAATTGCCTTCGTTATTCGTGCTCTTGGAGGTCCGACACCATATCAGTAGCACGTGACTAATTTTTCACCGGGGAGATACAACATTTCCTTCAACCTCGGTGGTTGAATTCACGCCTAATTAGACAGGATTGAAACCACTGAGTTTTGCTGACCGAGTCATTGCTCTCGATTAAAAATTGAAGTTTGGGGTGAAACCGTGTGCTACACTGGCAGCGTGTGGTCTGTTACGGATACATTTTTCTCCCAGACATGCCACAAGTACACCAGGGCACAACCGAAGAATATCTTGCACATCGACGTGGAATGACAGTAGTCAAGTATTTATAGTCTTCTTACGAGCCCACAATACTTATTTTCTGCCCAGATGCCATTAAATAGAGATTCAAACAGATGACTCCACCGCAGCCACTAAGCCAAGCAGGAGAAGCTGAGCGAGGCAAGAAGAATGCTTTATTAATCGAGGAAATCTGTCTCAGGATTTACGAAAGCCAGCAAGACAGTAATTTGAATATGAAATCGTGCCTTTGATAAATGGGACATCTTTGCGCACGCAGCAAAAGGATGGGAATGGAGAATCTGGAGACAGAGAGTTACAGCGAGTGTCTAGTACGTCGGACAGCATTTTCGATATTTTCTTGCTGTTTTATCCAAATACATGATTGTTTTCTAAGGCGCACGATAACTTGGGGCGATAAATAACGTATGTTTGTTGCGATGTAGGCTCTCACATAGTTTTTTACATTTACTTTAAAGTTGGTTAAAACTGCTAATAAGATATTAGTGTATGCCATGTACTAATAAATTTGCTCTAAAGTATTCTTTGGAAATAAAAAGCCTGGGTCAGAGTCATAGTGAAATTATGAGTAAAATTAAAATTACTGGTACCATTTGGGACATTTGAGTAAACCTTTGAGAGCAATTTTTTAGAGCATGAACTAAGTTTACTTCTATAATTTTAATCAGAGGTGACAAAAAATAGGTCAAATGTAATGAGTTCTAATTCAAAAACTAATTGATTCCGAAGATAAAAGTAAGACAAAAATCCCGCAATTGTATTTGTTGCGAATTTTTATGTTTAACCTACCTATCTTGAACTTATTTTGAATTGTCCAGCAATTTGAATATTCAAAATAGGTTCATATACGAGTGAGTGGAGAGTATTCATTACGAAGTCAGTACTACTCAAATGATTCTTGAATCAAAGTACTAAAAATATTCTTTAACGGTACAGTGCTACTTTTTCCATGCTTTCTCGGCAATTTCATTCTACAATTTGCATCAAATGTGTTACAGAGAGATTCCTTTAGAAGTTTTGGGACACTAAGTTTTTACATTTTTTCACACTGATTTTTCGCTGTGATCACTAAATTTGTCCGTGCGATAATCGTGGGCGATGCAAGTTTACTCGTAGATTAATTGTGAGGAAAGACTGTGTAGGGAGTGTTGAGGATATGGCAACGATTGCGAGAATTTTTGAGTAGAAAAAACTTCTACCTGAATATGTTTGTATACTAAATTACACTATTGAGTATGAAGAGTATTCTGTATTTGTTATTTTACGAGTACACTAAATTTCATTACTTGTTTATCATACACATCGAACATCTAAAAATTCCTCCCATGATTAGTTCCAACTCATAAATAACTTTGTGTTGTTCGATCTGACTACCAAAACGGGTAAAATTTGGCATCATCTCTGCCTCACTCTTTAATTTTCTATATTCCACAAAAATAAAACAATTTATACATTCGGCCTTATTTTGTTCCAGAGCAGCGATCTTTTGCTGGCATTGATCAGATGGCTTCCGACTGGTATTGGTCCTTCTGACGGCTCCGTGGTTACGAGCATTCAAAACTAGTTCTTTGAACGGGGCCATTGGCTCTCAATAAATCTGGTCTAAGAGTTGAACGAGATTTTTCAAGTGAACCTCTCGCCTGTGCGTGGCTTAAAAATTATTCACTGAGCCCACGCTGATCTGCGGGAAAACTACTGATCAAAAGTGTACATTTGTGCTAGTCAAAATGATTTCTGACCATCCTAGTTTTAGAGGAATACAGAGTGAGGCCGAGTGTTGTCGTGGTTTGTTCTAATTCGATTACCATCCTCATGCGCTTGAGTCTGATGACGTAGATCGAAGATGGTGTAAAAACTTTTCGCTTGATATGCCGATGTTCCCGACTGCAGCCTCCTAAAGCAGGATCTTCGTCTTCGTCAGCTTGATTTACGGACACCGACTCAACTACTCGCCTATGAGACAATTTTTGAGCATTTTTTGGAGCGGGCTGCAACATGGATGTTCGTAGTTCGAGGAATTAGCACTGCATCCCTTCAGTTGAAATTCTGAATTGAAGCACGAGTACTTCACTATCGTTTTCCACTCTAGACGTGGAATCGAGCTGTCTTTGGCGCTGCATGCCGAGCTTATCTCTATTTGGCGATGCCGGAGATAGGGCATACTCTGCCAATGAAATCAAATGCTACCCGTATTTTAATCCAATGGAATATACAGATGCAAACTAGAAAATTGGAGCGTAAGTTTTGCGAGTGGAATACCCCGACACTTAAACGCTCGAAAAATGGAAGTTCATGCAGACTTTGGGGCGCTGTTGAATAATTCAAATCCCTAGCGGTATCATTCACGGGTGTCGGCGAGCGCTGTTTTCAAGCTAAAATTTTACAAAATTTGAAACGTATACTTTTCGGTGCGAAAAAAACTAGTATTTCTCTCAAAAGTAATTGTCGCTACAACATTCTTTGGAGAGTTTCAGCGACTTGGGAAGAGCGGAAATTTTTACGGCTCTTTTGTTGATAATATTTAACAGAGATGCAGAAAGTCTAGCTGCTCCAAAATTTAGCATCACTGTTTTATTTGTTGGGCGCAAGACCCCAGGATCTCAAGTGTCTCAGTCTTTTTGAATTGCGCCCTCCATTTCTTGTCTCCCTGAGAGCTTAGAAAGTCGAGGCATTTGTTTTTTAAGAAGTTGAGATGAATTCAGTAAACACGCGAATGAGTCACTGCAGAGAACAAAGCGGAGGCATTTTACTATCTAAGAAGCCTAAATATATATATAATGTGAGACAGAAACGGGCGTTTCGAGAGCATCGCTGCCATACAGCCTTCTTAAATAAGAAGGCTGGCAAGGCCTAGCGCGAGAAAAAGTGAGTCACTGCTGAGACGATTCTGCTAACGCACTCAGGGTGTATTATTTCAGTCCGATTGTCATTCTTTCCGCTCGCAGAAGCTTCCAGATATTTGTAGTCCTACAGACCGGTCGGGTCTGTCTTCAATAAGAGACCCTCTCGCTTCCCTGAGAATGTGAAGCATGGCCGCTAAAACTATATAACCTAAAGCCCGATGAAGAAGACCGAGTACGGAAACTCGAAGATAAGTCGAAATCTGCCAGTATTTCATAGGTTGAGGAAGCTTTGTGAATGGAAAGGCTTACTTCTCGCTAAATGTTATATAGCTTTGTACTTTGCAAAACGAATTGCTAAATTTATTTGATCTGTTAAATGCTTGAAGTTTCAAATATGTGCAGCAAATTTTGTGATCCATGTCATTTTTTGGATTCATTTGTTCATTTGGTGTGTTGGTAGTCGGCATAGTCTGTGAAATCTTAAATGCTCTTCAATATTCAAGCAACTAGAACCAGGACCATCATGAAAATATTGTCTTGGGTTTTTGGCATCTTATTGTACTGGAAAAAAAGAGTTCCACTGAGCCCCAATTTTAATCCTGGTTAGCGAACACTGGTAAAAATTAAAAAAAGATCTAACGCCTGAACCATTAACAAACAAATCGTGGGAATGTCTATAGTTTAGAATTTTCAGAGACATCGAGGCAAAGCAGCGCGAATGTGAGGTCATGCGGGAAGAAATGAGAGTGGAATAAATATTCTCTCCAAATGTCAGCCCAGTCCGCCTTCAGTTTATGATATATTATGCGCTGAAAGTCAATCAACCTCACATCATTTTGAGAAATTGAGGTTAAATCTAAAGATCTAGAGATCTATCAGCTAAGCTATACGTATACCTATGAGTTCATATCCTACCTAAATTATGCATTTTCGGTGCAGTGATCGTAGCTGTGGTAATTCCTGAACCCTTAGCAAACAACTCCGAGTTCCCGGGATATTTCTGTCATTATTTCATCATACTTGGAAAAACTAGACGTGAGACAATAGAATTGTCAAAATGCGTGGAGTAATGTAGCATAATTTCCTCTCGAGTGCTAAGCGAAGCCTTCTTATCTGATATCTTCTACTTAACGGTGAAAGTGAAGGAGATGGCGAGTAGGCCGCAGAAATTTAACGATCATGAATTGGTTCACTATGTCTAAAGATATCGTAAGAATGATGGTGAAGAACTAATTAATTTAATTGCTAAATTAAATTACCATTTTCATAATATAGACTTTTGACTGCAATTCGATACAACTACCCCCTAACATGACAGTTGATTCATTCAAATTTCATTTTTTATGCAGAATGAGGTTCTACTATGTACACATTTGCCTAAGCAAATGTTTGATGAAAAGAGTTAGGAAATTAGGATATATGCTTTGCATATTTCTTCTAGAGCATCTTTTCAAAAAAAGGTATTTCACGCTGTAACAGAAGAAAATGTACTTTTTCAATGTGTAAAACTTAAGGTTTTCCGTGAGTATCAGAATCGTTAGAATAAACGTCTTTGCATCGATATTTTTTCCGCGATGATTCACCCCTCACAATAATTGACACTCCAATTCCATTTGTGACTTGACGTCACATACTCCCACAGCCCCTGCTCAAAATTCACGTTCGCCTGTCAATCTTGCTTTGCATGAATTGATGCAATTATGCGGGCCGATATTTCTATTTTTGCCATTTCATAATTTACCCACAGTATTATACAAAAATTTAACAGGGTTTCTCGTGCGCACAGCAACTTGAATTGCGCCTTTCTCTTTTCACGCAGGCGGTCATTCTGTCCAAATAATGATGGACTAACTTCCATTCAGGCTTTTCAAGAGAGCATAATAGCATTTGTTGATTTAGAGTCAAGGAACATCATTTTCAGAGTAGTAATGTGTAAATATTCGTGGTAGTGAGGTAGTGAATATTTACGAATAATAGTGTGCGTAATACTGTTTGCAAATAACACGATTTCATTCATAACGCCAGTGTTTTCAAAAGAACGTTTCAGTTTACCGGCTTAATAAAAATGTGTCTCACCTTGTATGATTAAGAGCCCGTAAGAAGAAGAGGTGATTTTTTTCCTTCTTGTCTCCAGTTGGCGCTCCATGCTCATAATTTTGACGAGTGTGGTGTGCCAGTGGCACCCACCCACTCTCCAATCCATAGCAAGTCGATAACGGGGACAATCCAAGGGTAGGGTGTAGCTCAAACTCCCTTATCAGACCTCCTTCTCCTTTGTGTCCACTATCTCCCCTCCGGTCGAGTTATGCTAATGCCGTCCCTTCATCACTAAAGTGTCTCTCCCCGCACAACAAGAACTCTGACAGACGAGTCCCTTTTTTTTATTGGAAGAGCTCATGAAGGCGCCCTCATTTGAGATGCACCATTAACAATTCGCGAAAGCAATCGTTAGCGTCGCGCTCGTTCCTTACAGCAGAACAGTGATGAATCATTCTCTGATAATGACGTTCTCGCTGCTCATAACTCCTTTTAAATAATCCCTATACAATTATCGTTGCCCCATCGAATAGAATTTCCTATGAGAACCACATAAAAGTTGAACCGGTGCATGCATTTGCAATTTTCAATTTAAACTGGCTTGGTCGACTGGATTTTTAATTACATTTTAAGGAGTAGTAAAAAATTAAAGAATTTGAAGTTTCTCCATTTGTAGAAGCTTCTGCGTTTTATTATAAGTCGTAATTCGTATGATCTTTAACTATCAAAACATTGAACGTGATCATACAAATACGAACTTTCATTTTCATGGTTATCGTTTTTTACTTCCTTGTTTTTTATTTGGATATAATACAAATAATGTCGATACCAGATGCTTAGGCATTGCCCTATCACAGCAAAAGAGGGTGAATGGTGACGGCTGCAGAAGAGTTGCTAAAGCTTTCAGCCAACACTTTTTGTACTATATCAATTATTTTTTCTATTTGCGTCACATAGCATACAAGTCAATTATTATTTTCATTATATACAAGCAAGAAATAGGGACATTGAATTTTCTCATTGAATGACTCAATAACCTAACCTGCAATGTTCATTTTTCTCTCTTTACTGAACAGTTCTACGAGAAAATCGCGCTGTAAAGTTAATATTTTTATCATTCCGAAAGCCTGCGGCTTCCCATATTATTTATTATTCAGTAGCATCGTGCTGGCATTAGTGAACTATAACATCACTATAACTTTAAAATTAAATGTATAATGCTTCACTGGTATGCTTCTTGAATAATTCGATCCATTCTTCACAAAAATTTGAGTTGTTCGAATGATTCACGTGAGTGAAAATCAAGCAAGATATTTTCAGCATGCATTGTGCGTGACATAAAATTGAATCTTTGTCTTAGTACTAACGGGAATTGAAAAAGCGTTCTGGCTTCCGGCGAGTGGTTTATCGGTAGATTGATTGCTAGGGCGGGCGGCCACGCGCTGGGGGCGGGGGGCACTCCTTAGCCCTCAGCAATTCGCAAGCTTGGGACCAGGTGCCACTCCAGCCAATCATGCGCCGGCGCCTTAGCTCGCTTTTGGCAGCGTAGTGTCATTCCTGACTGTAGACGGGCCCAAACAACCGTTTTATAATATTTTCTCGTGTTGTATACGAACAAATACTAGATTAGAGCTAATCGAGTGCATACATCGGTTGCTGTCTAGTCCAAACGTATGTTCGCGAGCGTCTCTAACTTTGAAGAATACTGAGCAATGCTGTCTAAGTGCAATGAGCGCGTTCGATAAGTTTGAACATCTTTTGGACTCGAAGAAGAACGAGCAGGAGGCATGTATTGTCCTCGGTCGGTCACAAAAAAGAGAAGTAAAAATTTGTAGCAAAAATTTAAATAATTAAAACACTTTGCATAGCTAATACCCGTGTGTATGTATATATGAAAATATTACCGCCCAATCGTCGGTGACATGGGTATCATTGAACGGAAAATTTCTTTGATCATTCCAAAGTGTGTAGAGAATATCCTGTCGAGCTGTTGCATACAAAATCTTTATAGAAAATCCTTTCTACTTCCTCCAAGCCCAACTTCCTTTCATTAAACGAGTGACGCAGCAGTTTTCCGAGCAACATCCTCCGGATTCCGAGAGCCAGACGGTTGACTGTTTCACGGTCAATTCACTCAAACGACTTTGTGCTTCTGGTTGCGAAAGTGTCGCTATAATTCCTCCCATTTTGTGCACTAGTCGGAGTTTTGGGGACCAGAAATATGCCAGGACATCTCGAGACAGTTCTGTGGAAAAAAACGGCCATCGAACAACTGCTGCCATTGTTGTGCCACGTGCGGACCCCCATCGTGAAAGGAAGCAGTGTTGTATGGGACTTGACAAGCAAGTTCAACAGGCCGTGAAGAGGAACATTTGTTCAAATGGACCACTGGAAGAAGTTAGTCGCTTCTTACTACTTAAAGGAGTCCAATAATATTTGTCTCTTCCTCCCTAAGGAATGAAAGAAATTGCCTTTGCGCTACCCCACAATCTTCCACGACTTTTGCAGAATCTGCTTGTTCCGCCAGACAGAAGAAGACGATATTAAGAGTGGCAGCCCCTGTTTCTTGGATGATACACCGAGGTAAGAACTAGAGCTGTTCTCAGCAGAGACTTTGCACGGTGGCATGTCAGAAGTTATTTTCGGCAAACGGCTTTATTTTTCATCCTCTGAACCTCTCAGCAGGAGGTCATGAAACAGAAGTGAAACATTTTTCAAGCATGTAGGCTCTGAGACTCAGCCATTTTTTATGAAATTATTTTGTGCTGGAAATTTTTGGGTGGGTCTTTCTCGTTTTAGAAAATAAAAAATGAGTGTGAATCTTTCTCTTCTCTATGATGCTTTGAGGAATGTTAGGCAAAAGCATATACATCTTTGATGTGTTTGCTCATTGGAATAAAAATTGTGATAAAATGAATTGTGCACACCCACGCATTGAAAAAATTTGTGGGCTTAGATAAATGTCGGATAAGTTATGATTATCACACTAAATACTGGTATTTACAATTTAGAGTTTAATCTCGAATTGATACGTTCTTAAATTTCCAAATTTACGAGTCGGCTCTGAAGAGTTCTACTATATCCTAATTATTGTTAATAGGTAAGCCCCGCCAAGCTGTGCAAACAGTTCACTGAACGAGAATTTATTTTTTTAATTTTAATTCATTCAATTAAGCATATATGATGAGTGGCATGAATAATTGTAAATTCCATGTGAATAAATTACCGCTCTAAATGAGTGCTAAAATTTTGTGTTACAAATTTGCAGCGTGATATTTATTGCTCTTCTTCGACTTTTCTAAATGCAGAAGTGTAATGCAACGAGACCTCGACTTCCAAGTTATTTTTTCAACACGAGACACAGCCTTTAGCTGCCCACGCGCTCGAGGTTCTAGTGGCTGTTCAGGAATTTGTCACGACCCTGCAGCGAGACGATGGAGACCCTGCTGCTTGTGGGAGAGGGCTTTGTCCCAGTTCAGTTCCCCATAATTAGAGGCATAATGAAATGGTACGCTTATCATTCTTCAGCTGTAAGATATTGCTAAAAAATGTGATTGCAATTCATAAACTCTTTCCAATTTCATTTTCTTGCTTTATGTGGTGCATACGCTTAGAGTTATTCCTAACCCTGGCACTAAGCTGTACAGCTCTTGTGCAGTATGCTCTAGTTGGTGGCTAAGTCAAGGAAATCAGAAAATATTATAGCACTTCATTTTATTCAATACAACTTTATTAGATTATAAACACTGTAAAGAAAATAAGAGAGATTAGAATGGAATATACTGTCATAATATGGCAGACATTGTGTTCGTTTATTTCTTGCATGTTTGTTTTCGTCTGATTGCAATTCGTTGAAAAATTTACTCGCAAGCAAGGAAAATATTTTTAATAGATTAAACTTCCATACAATGAAGAGTTTTCACATAAGCCTTTGCTGTCCTGGATCTATATATTTATCAAATAAAGACCAATTAGAAGCTGATTATTTTCATATCTCTAAGATGCAGGGACAATTTTACTTATCAAACCGTACTATTTTATTTTACAACCTCTACAAGGTCACATTTATTATTCTCTCCCATATACGCAGCTCACGGAGTGCCCTAACTCATCCTTTTATTCCATTGAGCTTTTGAAACGTTTCGTCAAATGTGAATAAGATAAATATGCTCTCCGATGAGTATGGTGCTTGCGTAATCCAGGGCTGAGAGTACACACGCAGTGTGCGCCTGTATAACACATGGTGAACAAATGGTTACAATCTTTAACTTTGTAATAGAGTTATGCTTTTGTTAGTTATTATGGCTATTTGTCGAGGAAATCATTCAACAAAATAAAGGCCTTTAGCAAAGTTCTGAGGTCAGCTGAAATCTGTTGGTCTTAGCGAGAGTAAAGTCGAGTAAGTATGCAGCTGCTAGCTTAGTTAAGCGAATTAGAGAATGTTTACCAAGTTTAATGAATTCATTGGGTCTAAAACACACATGTGTGTACGTATTTAAAAAGTATGGAATTTGCTGGTTTTAATTGTTAGTTTTAAAACCATAACAGTATCAGATATTGTAACGTAGAGTTTGATAGTCATTCGAAGAATAAAGTATACAATGCTAATGGTACCTGCGTTTAGCACCTGCCAAATGTGCATCGTGCCACAGTACTTAATATTTCCATCTGTTTTCCAGGACTACAGTTGTAAATAAATAATAAGCTAGATAGGCTGCCAGATAATAAGCTAAAACAAACTTTGCACGTCTCTCTTTTGTATGATATAATGTTTTATTTTTCCAGAAGGAACCTTCAATAATTATGTATTTATGACTGCAAAATATACGGAGGGTAGATGAAAAAGGTGCTTCTTGGGTCAACGCGGAAAAATTAAGTTTCAAGAATACTTATGTATTGATGAATTGCGTAGAGAATCAAACATTATTGTGAAACATTCAATTGAACAACTCATAACGAAGGTCTAGATTAAAATTTGTCTTCCAGTATCAGAATAAATATTTTCAAAGTTACAGATATTGTTTAGCGTCTCTGTTGGCAGTCACGTTCAGTATAAAGAATTCCAATGAACATTTACTGTATTTTAGTAGAATAATTCCGTATTATTAACTTACCAGTAAGACAAGAGCAGTAATATGATTAGCACATTTAGGAAACACGTATGACGTTGTAGTGGAAGCAAGTGTATGAAATATAAAGCAGCATGAGTACAATTCGGTCAATGCACACTTAACATAATACATTAGAGATCCGCACGGCCTGATATTAATCTTTTTATGCTATGAATACAATTTCTAGCACTGCAGCAAGGCAGTTGAGCTAGGCAAACTATTATGGAGGGCGACACAAAAAATACTGGTTGACGGCAAAGAATTATTATTCAAAAATTAGTTGGCGCAAAGAGATCGGTAAAGACTTCAGGAAAGAATGTATTGCTAACTCTTATCACGACTCAGTTTCTTAAATCATTTATACCAGCTGAAAAGAATAATGTACGTCTCTAAACATAAATTATGTAAATCCCGTGGATAAGTCCCACACAGGAGACCATCAGTCATGAAACTCTACGGTAAATGCATCTAACATTTAATTATAAAATACTTCAAAAGAATATTGACACACACCATAAAGTGCTAGGTGGTACAAATTCTTCGGTCGAAAGCTTATGAAATACACAAAGTACATGTGCTGTGGAATAAATATTAACACTATCTCCCTTCTGAGGGTTTGTTACGACTTATTTTATCAAATAGTTTGAGTTATAACCTTTCACCTTGCACCAGTTTCTTCAGCGTCAACCTCTATGTTGGCTCTTGAATTCGAAAAAATCCAGCAATGCAAAGTCCTTAGTTTAGATGTGCACATCTGTCAACGGAGTTTCTGTAATTATAGCACCGTTATTCTGAAATAAAAGTAATTAAAAAGCGTACATTTTAATAAGGAAGGAAACCCATTCGGTGAGCTGCGCCATTCAAAAAGTGCAACGCGGTTACAAAATCCTTGATTTGGATCTCCCCGGTCCATTTGCGGGCAGGCTCTCGCAGTGGTGGCTTTTGTGGGGCCCCTACGGCGGCGGCGTCTAATGGCTCGCTATCTCCACTAATCCAGGGAGGGTGCTCAGCACGGCGCTCACAGCACGCCCGCTCTCGCTTCCAGATTATAGCCAAGGATAAAAAGAAATCGCTGGTGCCTGCAAGATTACCCGGACTCGGATCTGAATTTCGTTATTTTTTGGGAAAAAACGGTGTGAAGTATTGAACGCACCATCTTCGATTGCAGAATATGAATGTTACAATAAACTCACGATACGTGTCATATTTATTGAAAGATGAGCTCTAATTTTTATAATGGTGTCAGAAATTGACGTACAAAACCTCGTTCAGGCATTCATATCGTAGATCTCGAATTATGTCATCACGGATATGCCGATTCAACGAATGCTTTTTTTTTTTCTTGAATTTCAAATCTATGTATGGTAATTAAAACTAATGAAAGAGGAGACAAGGGAAACCTTGTAGAGTTGCAGTTGTAAGTATAGCAGCATCGGTTAATGAGTGACTTTAAAAAATACATCTTACTTGATCTGTTTTCAAACTTTTAAGTGCGTGTTCAGTACATCGGGCATGTTAATAATAAATAAGTTTTGCTCGTTTCCTTCAATGAATGTTGAAATTGTCTTTGATCTGAAATTTGAAAATAGTTATTAAGGCAGTATTCCCGTAGTCATGATACAAAAATTATGGCTTCCATTACTCACAGTCAGTGGGATTTTGATGAAAAAACATTTGAAGGATACTTTTTATTTGTATTAAAAACCTAGCTATTATATAAATATGAGTCTCCTTCCTTGTTTTGGCTGTAATCATCAAATTTCAAAACACATTTGTCTGAAGCAGTTGGCTAAAATTGCTTCAAAAATTCGCCTCGGGTAATACCGTTCTGTTAAAAAGGTCTGCTTGGTGAAATGATACCTAAAAAAGCGAAACAATAATTTATTTTCTCTTCTCGGGTCTCAATATCTTTCTGAGCTCGGTCTATATATCGATTCGAAAAATAAACCAGCAAAAAATATACAACCTAGTGAAGCATTATATTTTGCTTCATGAGAACAGGCTAAGAACGAAGTTGTTCGCCGGCCAGTAACGATGAAATTTTACCTTAATTAGACATGGTATTACTAGTGTAACATTGGGTGCCAATGTTACACTTGTGAAATAATGCAAATCCTTAGCGAAGGGCTAATTCATTCACAAAATTTCACGATTCAGACAAAAAACTTTTTCATGACACAAACGGAAATGAGATAAAATGTGCATGTTTTGAATTCAATTGTTCTTTTTTGTAGATCAAAATAGTTCCCAACTCGTACCATTACTCGGCAGAGTTCGATCATTAGAAGATGGTAAGATAGCAGGCAACCCTCCGAGAGTGCCACTGTTCGTACGCTCAGTTCAGATCGCGGGAATGGTGGGTGGGGTGCGCTGTGCCGCTGCCATTACAGCGCGTCTGGCAGCCGTAAAAAACGACGCTAATGCGACCAGAACTTGGGCGGCGCGCAGTTAAACTTCAGCGTTTTTCCGCGTATCTCTGCGCGAGAAAAACAGGGCACGTCCAATGAAAGTGTTGCTCCGGATTAATTGTTCCAAACAATCGTCGTTTCTTATTTTGTTGCATTGAGAAAAAACTTACAGACTTGAGAATTAATTCTCTCAGACCAAAAAAAATTGAGAAATTTAAGCGCATCTCGTACGATGGCCTTCACTTCTAGTAATTCTTTTATCATTTTTTCCCAATTTAGAGTATTCTTCGACTTTTGCATATCATTTGGACTCATAATGGAAAGTCCTATGAAATTACCATACGAGTGCGTTTCAAATCACGAGTTACTATTCTTAAGTTTTGTTGAAAATAAGCTCCCCGGACAAGAAATTGATCACTTATTGCTGTCTCACATCTAGCTATTAACTGCTTTCATCAACAAGTTTTCAGAGCTGTGAAAAGAATTTAGGTTATATGCAAGTACTGAACAGACATCAGTCTTCATTAAGAGCTGGCAAGGTAAGGACTTGTTTCCTTTTAGCTCCGAAACGGTAAGACGAGGGCAAGACGTCTCAGGATGATGAAAAAGGGCTATTGCATTTGGTCGAGCTAAGAGAGACCCAGTGAAGAATGTAACGGAATTTGCTAGTGTTTCATGCCGCCCTGTTATATGGGTCTACCAATGTTTGAAACAATTTGCTACACATGGCAATTCAAAACGAAATTGTGTTTGGAAGAAAATTCTAACCGATTAGGACTGTTTCCTTATATCCCAAATTCTTGACTGGAATAATTTTGCATCAAGGATGGAACTACTACGAAATACCAATGATGGCCCTTCCCCTGCTGTTTCTGAACGAACTTTTTGTAGGGAGCTCCACGCAATGGACATAAGGAGCAGAGGGGCTCATAAACGGCTGATGTTAACTACTGCCCACAAGACCACTCGCTTAAACTGGCCTGAAGCACATGCAAATTGGACTGTAGAGGAGTGAAGAAGTGTCGTGTTGTCAGATGAATCACGATTCTGTCTCTATTGCTATGATGCCCGCCGTCGTGTTCATCGAAGACCTCATGGAGCCTTCAACGAAGCCTGCGTGTGAGGGACGATTCAGGGAATGAAGTCGTCATATTCTGGGTCTGTTTCAACTACACATACATAAGTGAGTCCTTTAGTTGAAGTATCCGTCAAATTGAACTAAAATGGCTACATTGAGATGTTAACTAACCAAGTTCTGCCATTTGCACAATATGTGAATGAAAGAAAGCATGTTGTTTTGCTTATTTTTCATGATGACAGCTACCGGCTGGATCGGACTAGATTTGTCGTAAATTGGCATGACAGTCATTCAGTATATTTCAGGGTTTTAGATTAGCCGGCTAAGTCCCCACACATGAACCCGATAGAAAATTCGTGGGACCACCTTTGAGCAACGAGTTAGACGTCGAGAAGATCGTGCACGAACTGTGGGAGAACTACGAGATCAGTTGAGGCAAGAGGGATTTAAAATTGACCAGGTGTACATCAGGACACTTGAAGATTCAATGCCACGCAGAATTACAACTAGTATTCGTGCTCGTGGAGGTTCCACACAATATTAGTACCAGGTGACTGGTTTTTCTGTCCAGGAACTTCCTCATACTCTAAAATAATACTTTAAGTTAGCAAAGATCTGTTGAAGTGTTTTTAGGTACTTATCTACCTCGATATCATATGTTCACCGGGCATATGTTCACAAAAGTTCATTTTGTTCAAGGCTAAGATTGAGCGCAAACATTTCACAGCAATATTCATAGCTCCTCATTTTCGTCATACGCGTCTTTTGCGCTCTGTAGATAGTTTGTGAAATCTATTTTCTGCTTAAATTAAAATAAACTCAAGGGTTTTCGTTTAATTAGAGTGATCATGTTTCTGGATGACGATCAGTTTTGCGCTCATCAGTTTTCCTACGTTGATTAATCTATCATACAATTTGTTGAATAATATGTATAAGTCATAGTGATACTCGTGAGACACGAAATGTGTAAATTCAGACAATATTTATTTATACTTGCGTTAGCAGCTCTGACACCAACTTAGATGAAGTCAGGTAACAAGATCGGCCCTGAACTCACATTCATCTCACTCAAATAATGAACCTCCCTACAACCGTGCGTCTCGAAACCGCACAGCGAATTCAAGCTCAATCTTTCATTGTCGTAGTTGTGCAATGAAATCCTACGGTCTCCTCGGTTCGCATGTACGAAACGAGAGCCGAGGATTTGAACAAAGGCTGGCAATCAGAAGTCCCTTAGGAGAACAATGTGAGCACGTTAATTAGTGGAGTGCACGTCCTTCCTACAGGTTAACAAGAATGGTCCACTTCAATTGACTATTGTCCAGGGCCCCAGCGTAGAGCCAGTATGATGCTTCCTGAAAGCTAATAAACTGTTATTATTGTGTTCAAAACACAACGACATCTTCACTGATGAAATGAGTGTTTGTTATAATCATGCACTTTTGTTAACTCGGGTCAACTAGTACAATTCAAAATATCAGGTATGTTGAACAAAAGTTCTGAGACTTTTTTCAGAGGAGGTGAAATAAAAATCTAGAAATACATTCTTTACACACGGCAATGAAGAAAAAGTTCATAAAAAATTGAATGCTCCGTTTCGAGTCTTAGATCAGTATCAACAATTATTCTGCAAATAACAATAAAACATATCTATGCGAGACAGTTAAAAAGTGCGTTGACAACAGCGAATCGAGGAATGAAGTAGAAATTAGAACTAGCTATTTACGATCTTAATTTGGAATGCACTCTTCATGTCGTTAACAAGTTTCAATAAGCGGATGTAAAAAGATTCTAAAATATGAAAATCGAAATTATTTGAACATGAGTCTTAAACTCAAAATCTATCAATATTCATAATTTAGTTACAAGAAACATTGTTGCACTACTATATGATGCAAGAACGTAAATGGGAACGATGGATGAACCCGTGAAGTGACTGCGATGCGCATGCTGTACGACTCTCGTCTCTCATTAATAATTTCAGAAGAGCGCATCGCACATTGCAGTACATGGGCTCAACTCACAGAGCACTTTACTTGAGCGTCACAAAGCATGCCGGTCACAGTCGCAGTATCAGTCCAGTCGTTTGTTCTCCTCGACATCTTGCATCAGACAACATTGTGACAATGTCTGTTGTAACCGAATTATCTATAATATTCTATATGGACAATTTAGAATTTTAGACTCATGTTCGAATATTAGAGGTTTTTTGAGAGACGTCTTCCAGATTTTTAATTTTATTTGACAAAAAAAGCTTTTGACAATCTACTCAAAAGTCGTTTTCAAGGTGAGCAAACTTTTCAGAGCTGGGAAATATATTAGGTAAATGGGTAACCAATTTACAAATAGGGATATTTATTTCCACTTGTTTTACGTATTACTGGGGTGTTGAGCCAAAATAATTTCACGGTAAGGAATTTACGATGGGCTTGTAGATATCTGAGATGTTCTGATATCGGTTACATCAGATCAAATTTGAGAATGAGAGAATGGATTCCAAAAATTCTTTCTGTTTTGTCCATTTCCATAATGATGAAATTTTGAAATTCGCCAGTTGAAGAAAATGACGGAAAAAGTTACTGAAAAATGATGGAACCTGCTTGTTGGACCTGTTAAAAAACTAGGGAATTTGCTTGTTCTTTTTTCGCGTTTGCCTTGTGTTCACTAATTCTGATTTGGAAATTTCTACCAGTATTACTCTCACATCTATACTTTTTCAGTCATTACACTACAATTCGAACATGGCATTTGTTATTTTTTTTCTATATTTCACATGACAGACTGTCGAGGGAAGAGCATTTGTTGAGATCTTGGCTAGCTTTATTTATAGGGCTTAACTATCTTATTTATTCTTTCTAATGTGCGTTTGACGTAGGGAGCCTTTATGAATTTAATGTTTTCCTTTGATCGGTCTTGGATATTTCTGACTTGTAGGTTGTACGACGCTTTTCAATTTCTTATCAGATTAATTTCAGAGGGCAGCAATTTTTGTTCTAACACTGTTTGATATTTTACACTTCAGTAAACAATGTTTGAATTTGGAGGGTCTGTAGAAATATCGTGAAAGGCCACAGGAATTAAGTTGAGTTCTGGCTTCAGTTACTGCATTTCTTTAATAAGAATAATTAAATTAAGGAAAGCAACACGCATGGCAAACACAGCGGTTTACTCGTGGATAAGCATCGTAATATTATGTATTTTTCTATAATATAATACTTATCTATACCATACACAGATATCATAAACTGTAAAAATATGGATTTCAATGCTTCCGATTTATCAGTAATTATAAACCAAAGCACTAAAAAAAATGCGTGAGAGTTTGGCGTTAAAGAAAAAACGGAAAATAACTTGTTCGCAGCCATTTTTGACCGTTCATTGCAGAAAAATTGAAAAGCTGACGTTGTAGATTTTGAAACTCTCGTCACGCCTGCGAAAATCACAGATTTAGGTTGATGCATCAAAAGTTTCGGTCGCGAATTCAATTTGTAATCATGAGCTCTGCTAGAAACTCTCTCATCACGCTTCATGTCATGGTGTTCGGAGAAAGTTTCACTTTAAATACCTGTTGCAGCTCCATCTGGCGTGGACCAGGCTTAGGCAGACATTTTTACGTAGCATTGTTATATTGAGCCATGCATTCCTCGAACCTGGACCTCAAACGAGTTTAAATTAATGTTGAAAATACTGCATCTTTTTTGCCTTTTATTTTAATTCTTAGATTCTAAAAGCTTCATAACTTGTGATTCTACTATAATTATGAGTAATGCTGCGGTTCAGAACTGCGAAGATGAAGAAACTCCCCGAAGACAATAAAAAATTTAATGATATTCTTCAAAAAAGAAATTAGATGCTAGATTGACATGAAATTGGATGTAGGGCATACTCTTATTATATCTTGGGAGACTCAATCCTTTGCCCAAACTTTTACGAAAGTTGATAAAATAATTCGGTTAAGATGTGAATATTCATTAAATTAGACAGTTTGCCACATTTCTTTGTTTTGTCACTAATCTCATTCAAAGTACTCTCCTTCCGCCCATGCACACTTGTTCCACCATTCCCGCTATTGTCGGAAAAAATATCTTCAAGTCCTATTTCTTCAACAACTTCAAGCAATCTGACGTTTTCGATTTGGTGTTTTCAATGGTGTCAAATGGATTTTCGTTTATGGTGTTTTTCAGGTTGGGGAATGGATAGAAGTCGCTGGGCGCCAAGTTGGGAGCGCATGGTGGACGCGGAACCGAAGCTAGATTCTTCCCAGCTGAAATGAAAAAAGGTGATTTGACACTAGTGAAGACATCAACTCGAACACAGCAGAACGCACGAAATTATTGAATAAATAGCAGTTCCAGGCATCTGTCCGATTGTGGCTGGAAAGATGGAATGAGTGTACATGGTCGGAAGGGAAGTGCGTATGCGTACTGCGGAGACTGGTGACAAAACAGATGGTTGTAATATAGTAAATATTCAAATTGTTGAAATTGTTGAAAAAATTTCGAACATTTTGATCAGCTCTTGTATGAATTTTCTTTTACAAATTTGTATCAGCAATAACGAAACCAGCTGAATCTAATGAAGTAAACTTTTCTGCAACTTTTAATTCATAAATAGACATGAATCTGAGCTTCTCGTTGGTCCACGATTGTCTGACTGAAAGTGTATTATACACTTTATCTCTGACAATAAATTTTTAATACAATATTTCGACAATAGATAGAATCTCTTTGTAAAAATTGTACAACCAGCTCCGAAAAACATGTATACATATTCTTATTTAGACCATTGCTCAATACGGCTGTGAGTTTTAATGCTAAAACGTGAGAAATGAATGATATTGTTTGATTTTTATCTTTAGCAGTCGTACATGAGAATAAACATTAATATGAACGTTTTAATGTGCCGCTTTATAACAACTAAGATAAATGCTTCACTTCAAAATACTGATATCAATTCTACAGCTCAGAATTGCAATTACTCGTTTTCCTGAAACGAAAAGCAGCTGGTTTTAATTTTAGCTAACCCATTCGTGCTCCAACATCTCTCGAAAATCTATTAAAATTCGTTCCCATAGGATGATTCAGAACCTACACACAAGTATTGAAGCCTAGGCTTCTTCTCTCAAATAACTGTCCATAATATTCTTTTCAAATGGACGAGAAAACTGGATAACCATCATCCGAAATTCCCTGGAAAATGCGTCGTCTCTCTGAAAAGCGACTGAATGAGAGCTCTTTAGAATTTACCTTGCAATGATGGCTTGTTGGGGCCGACCGACGGCCTGCCAAAAGTCTGACAAACAGCCCAGGGCAACAGTTCTTAACCGGAGTTCGACGATAAAAAATTATACTCTACTTGGAAAAAGAAATGATTTTGCCATTTTTGAAATTTAAATGTGCTGAAATGAAAGTACATCATACACGCGTTTTCAACTCTACAGATCTCCATCACTATCGGATTCAGGTAGAACAAATATTCAGATGTTGTGTCTGATTGCAACTGTATTTCACTATAATGGCTTGGCAGAGATTTGTGCATCTGCTGGTTTATAAATGAATATCAAGTCTCGAATTAAATTTGATGAGGCATAGGAGTACTGAAAGAAACGGGTCTTCAGAAGATGGGTTGTAGGATAGACAGCAAAGTTCAAAGTAAAGCGGTGAGACGCTATCCGAGGGGCTGATTTGAGTGCCTGTGTTAATCATTTCTGACGTTCACTACATGCCAAGCACGTGAATAATATAGTGTTTATGTGGTTCTCACGCATGACAAGACTTAAGTATAAATGTTGTAGTTCAAAAAACAAGTTTTGCTATAAGCTTTCGGAGAAGTATACAGCGCGCTCTGTTTTATTTCGCAAATTAATTTTTGAAGAATCTTTTTTCACAGAAATGTTTTCCACAAAAAAAATGGAATTTTGGAGATGTTAATGCTACGTTGGAATCATTATTTTCAATTGAGTATTCAAGTGAAAAATTACTCTTTTAATGACCTATTCCTGCGTGAAAATGTCCTAACTTTACCGTCACTTTGATTGCAAAGGAACGGACAAATGAGGATGACATTTTCTTATGCATTTCCTGGATGGCATTCCATATTTCTGTGTTCAATTACTGAGTACGACAAGAAATAATCGAATGACAAAATAACCAAGACATTTACTGCAGGCTAAGAACAAACACGGTTTCCTCCATTCTTCAATCCTAAGGGGCAAAGGATAAGCTATAGGGTTAAGTTAGTTACGTTTGTTTGCCTATCGTATGCTAGAGGCACTGACGACCCCAGTGGGGCATCGTTAGGTTATTTCAGCTTTAGATAGGCCTTCGGGAATTTTATCCTTCACGGTCACTTAACTTTCTTCGATTTGACTCCTTCTTTGCTATCTCTTCATTGTCTGTTCCTCTTCTTCGTTCTTAACTCCCCGTTTCTATGCACCGTGGATCCTGTGAGGGCCCACAACCATATTTGGGTGTCTTCAGACATTGACTGATCGTGTAAAGGGCCCTTAAGTGAAATATGTCTCCAGAGAGTGCTACAGGAAGCGCTCGGGATTGCGAGCGTAGAATAACGCATCTGTCATTAATTTCACAGCCCGAACTTGCACTCGTCTGCCCGCTCGAGATGTGTGCGTTTGAGAGATTAAACCAGACTCAGACCGGCTAAAAATGACGCGGTTAAAAACTATCTGACGTGCAGCAAAAACTTGCACCAGTTCTCTTGCTGGAAAACGATAAGCGTCTCTGACTTCAGGACCCATGTCTGAGGTAGTGTGGACTGTGTGATGTTCTCGGTCAGCTCCCCAATCCGGTGAAGAAAATTGTGAAAAGGTAGAGTACTGTTATCAAGTATAGGAATGGAAATCTCTATTATGGTACTGATTCAAACCTTGTGTACCTATGCTTCTGCAATGTTTGTTTTCTGCTGCCCTGTTCAAGAGTGACTTGGAGAATAAATGATCGCAAATGAATGCAAATTTTGAAAAACAATAACGTTTTCCTCCAGAATACAAAACATTGAGTCTCCTACATAACTATAGCTACATACGTATACAACGTAACTACACAGCTACATGCATAGCCTTGCTGCAATACATCAGCACATACATAAAGTAACAACACACAGAGTAAAACTACATAATTGCAGACAAAACACTTGTAAGTACATACATACCCTCATGCACGTATGACATTGCTACATAACTTCATGCATAGTATCACTACATAATTGCACACATAACGTTAGTACGTAATTTCATGCATGATATTGCTACACAACTACATACATCCATATATAATATAATCACAAAACTGAATAACTGCATACATAATATTCTTACATAACTACATGCGCAACGCAACTTTCTTCCTCGTAATTTTTTCATTACGAGGTGTCCATAACTTTTCAAGTAATCGAATTTAACAGATAAAATTCATCTAGCTCAACGTAAATATACATGTGGGCAAGTCTTTGAATAGACTATGATGATATGTTGCTGGGCAGAAGAGATACATTGTGTGTGATATTGACACTTGGCAGATGCATGTGAGCAAATTTGCTACATGCGTTGTATTAGATTCGGAACATCAGCAGTTTAAATTATCGTCTACCACGCAGTGACCGCCAGGATTCACTCGAGGCCCCAGACGCCATAATAGCACGATGCATGAAATGACCGCCAATCAATCATGGCTGAATATTTAAACGAGTGTACCAAGCACCCACTTGCGCAATGACGCTGCGGTACAGAACAGATCGTGAACTGGAGTCGGAACCTTCTCCTTTGACTGGGAATGAATGTAACGGTGCTCATGAAAAGCAGGCTCATAAACTTTGCTAAAATGCAGGTCGAGACTTTTAAACTTTACAGTTATAGACTTGGAACTTCTGATTCAAGTGTGAGAGTTTACTGATCAGCCATGGTGTGATAAGAGACAAACCATGGTCACTTGACTCGCCATCTCAATGCTAAGGTTGAAAAAATGTCAACGTTCAACTCATTAAAACTATAGCCAATGCCAAATACATCTTATTCGCATTGCAATCGAAGCATTCAATGGAAACTGTCAGCACAAGTTGTCAAATGATATGTTCATAACTCTCATTTGTGATTGAATCATATCCTGATCATGCGCTGATGACGACGGGCTGCTTCACTAGCATAGTGATGGCACTCATGTATGTACAACTCTGAGAACCAACGCGCTTCCTAATTGTGTTGATATAAGGGGCTGCAAACTAACACAAATTGTGATTGCATTGACATGTGACTCTGTAGCAAACGCCGTAATGATGATGCGTAATTTTATAAATAAACAAACATCTGGATGATGCTATGCGACTTTATGAATAAATAAGCCTCTTGACGACGGTGCTGCGTGGCACTTTGGTTGAACGGACGTCAGATCAAATATTTCAGGTTTATTTCTACCCTGCTACTTTTTTAATTTCCCACCATATAGAAATGTTTACAACACAGTAAACTTAACTGTATTATTTCCTAGGTTTGTGATACATTTCTCGTTAATTCTTGTTTCCATATCCCCTTGCATAAATCGCTGGTCTAAGAGTACATTTACGTACAACATATCATCCGACTCTTCTATTTCCCCTCAGTGAGACAATTGTAAGTAGAAATAAAGCATAGCTTCACAGAATTCATTTTAAGAAAATAAGCATTGCAGCAAAAAGACCAATCTTGAGCTCGCATTCCTTGAGTGGTCTGTCTGGGTGGCTCAGCACGGCAGCGATCAATGGATGGAACCACCTGTTGCTGCGTCAGGAGGTGCACCAGCGGCTGCTCGGGCGCCAGTGCCGCAGTGGACAGTCAAAATTGATTTCAAACCGGATTTTGAGTGGCAGTGTGAGGCGCAATTAGTTCAATAATGGGAATCATATCTAGTCTGACGATGTTAAAGAAACGGTCACTTGGGACATTCGTCGGAACGATTTCGTTGGGTGATCATTTTTTATGTTGTTTTAGCGCTTTATTTATGTATGAAACGTTGACGAATGAAATTTAAGTACCGAACTGGAAGACCACTGATAAACTTCATCAGTTTAAGATGAAAATGAACACAAAGGGGAAAATGAAAAAGCCTGAGCGTTATAGGAGACACAAAACTATTAAAGCTACACAAGTAGACAATTAACATTAGACATTCGTGCGAAGAAGTGTGCGGCGAGAAAAAACCGGGGCTCATGAAGTTGAGCGTACAGTGCATTTATTGTTCACGCTGTTGATTTGGAGGAAAGTTCTTAGCTATACCACATCTTGAATAGGGGAAGAGAAGAATAAATGTGTACGACTGAATCAAATTTTGTAGTGCAAAAGTAATTCCTCAAAGGTTACTTTGAGGTACAAATTGGGAAAGACCTACCGAAATATGAATTAGTTCGTTGTCATTCATCGTCGAATAACAGTTGCCGGAACTGAACAGGATCAAAAAGTCTGAAATTAAACTAAATGAATAAATAACATACAGAAATTCGAGTGATGGAGTGAGAGAACGAAGAATAAAGGAAATTAAGATAAATACATCGAAAGTAATTAACTTATGGACGCAGTTTGTACAGTATTCCAGAATTAAGTTGCCTCAATGCATCATTATAGGTCGTTGAATGGTTTGAAGAGCTAAAGACTGTACCATTATTGTCTTTACAGAAATCAATTCTTCTCAAGGATATTACTCGTTGCACTTGTCATATTTTCACACGAGTGAAGATATCAAAAGTTATTTTACACGATTTTTCTACCCTGTGTTTAACAGAGCATGCATTGCATAGAACGATCTCTCGCAAGCCAAAAATTCTCTCAACGTAAAAGTTTTTCGATCCCTCCATCACTGGTGCTCTAAACTGAGCATTATCACGCAGACTAAATTGCATCAATTGCAAAATTGCGTGAGACAAATCGACTTTCTTATTTAAATATAGAGAGATATTTTTCGATGAGCACTTTTTGTTGGCTAGGGCAGGGGGTGGACTAGCATCTCAAAGGCTGGGTTTTAATAATTTAGCCGAGTTTGTTCACCTAGTAATTTCGTTTTCGTTAGAGCTCCCGCCACTCACAGTCAATGTACTGAAATTTTTTTTGTACAAGAACGGAATAAAAAATACGGTGATATTCATCAAAGATTAATTTCATGAACAAAAGTTCTAAAAAACATGTACGCGTACTATAATTTTTATAGTTTCATCGAAATTAAATTTGAATATAAAATTGATAACTTGTCCCGTCGTTTCTATATTGTTCACCTAGGTTCAGAGCGCTGTAGTGCTATGCAATCGTTGGAATTCCTTCTACCTTTCCAAATTTTTTTGCCTTCCCAATTCAAGGTATTGGCAATGCGTGTCTTCGAAGCAGCTAAATGAACATGTCTCAAAGAATGACTACTTTAGGAGTGTACTGCATTTCCGCTCGAAGCTTTTGATTCGGTCGACGTAATTACATAATTTCATGTCCTCAAATTTCAAGTTAAGATTAAAATATTATAATTTATCCGGTTTCATGTAGATTCCTCATCTCAAAAATATAATTATCAGTGTGTTTTCTGCATAATATCCAGTTATACTTCCTCATTCTCGTATGTCAGGAAAAAGTTGGAGCGCTCGCCTTATTCTGAAATTGCTTGTTTGGGAGCCTCCTATTTTAATGTCTCTGACAGCTGCCTCAAAGTAGAGGGTAAATGCATTTCATCGAAAACGACAGTTGTCTAATATGTAACTCTTCAGATATTGTTATTAGACTCTTCAGATATCGGTGTTTGTTAAGTTAAGTAGGTCCAAGGTCCTCTGACCATCCCTATACACGGTGGATTTAAGATAATGTTGGAGCAAAACCCCATTGCACATCGTGCTGTGTGTGACATAGTGCCACCCTGTTGCTTCCTTTGCGAACAAAGTCGCGTTGAGAAAGTTCTTGCACCACCGCCAACTCGCATTATTAAATCCATTAAAAAATTATTAAAATTACGCATTATTAAATCCACCATTACTCAAACGGCTAAGTTTGAATCATTCAAAAAGGGATTCGAGAAATCTGGATAACTAAGTACGAATGAAAATTAAAATTTGAAAATAATAATAAATTTTATTAGCGTTTTAATGCGTTGTGGGAAGGAAAATTTATTGAAAGAGCAACGCAGGAAGTTAATACGTCGATAAACTTGACATTCTTTTCCCTCTAATTTTGTGGCTTCTTATCGAGCGCACATGGTCTGTTCTTTGCATTTTTTACCTCACGTAAAAAAATATTTTACTTCACGTAAAAAAATATTTTATGAATTTTCCTCAAACTCTGTGCTTTTAATTAATATAGAGGAGCAACAACGGCATCACTCAAACCAAATGTGCTGGATCCAGTATTTTCTTCTCCCGTCAAAAACAAGAAATTTTTCTTAGAAGCAAGGGACAAACAGGAAGAGAAGAAACATTCAGGAGAGGGTCAGAGAAGAAACATTTTAATTAGGCCATATCGTAGCTATATCGGAAGTTTGTCACCCTACCTTCTGTTTATGTATTGTATAGTTGATACTACAGTGGCCACAAGATATAAATTTACCTTTAGTCACGCTACCACGTAAGTTTTATCAGCTTTACTACTGGGGCGAACCATGAAAAACGAAATAAAGCAGCAATTTGTATTCTTAGGTCAGTAGTTGTTCCGAAGGTAGCAGTGCGCCAAAATTCTTTTAGCCAGAAAACAATGCGCACCAAGTATAGAAACCCATGCACTATTGAAGAAGGTTAGTGATAAGATGTAATAAAACGTTCACATTCGGCTTACACGACAATTGAAACCTTGAACTGAATATATGAACATATCTTGAAGGACAAAAGCACTTTACGTACAGGCAACATCTGGTGACTCTCAGCTGCCATCATCTCGGGCCGCTCGAGGACGCTGCGGGCAATCGTTGTTAACCCACAAATAAAAGGGTAAAAGCAAAGACCTTTAAATGGTAGCGTGGCCGCCAGCAGTTCATATTCTTTGCCATCAAAAAGCATCAAAGATAAAGAAACCCACGGTGAAAAATATCTTACACTTATATCTTACACTTCGAGTCATGTTTCTGCTACACTAATTTGTAAGAAAATAGTATGATCGACCATTTTCGGCTCTCCCTATGGAAGGTAGATTGGGTCATTATGCAGAAACAACTGTTTGATTAATAACAATTCACTGAGTGTAAACTCCAGTGAAAATACGAGAATTCTAAAAGGATATCTTTGTAGAGGATGACTGCTGCTCTAGCTTTAATTCACTGTGAAAATCATATGATTCTCTTTGACCGGAATTAAATTTTTGTAAGAGATTCAAAAGTGATGCGCAAAAATAAATAGAGATGCACGTTTGTAAAAAGAGGGGCGTCGAAAATAAGCTGCCGTGCAAGTTACACTGAGCGTTAGGATGCAATCCACATCGCTCACCCCCGCAGCCTTGCTGAGCCGTGCTGTCAGCACGATGAGCAGACGCTGACCATCTGTTTGTCGTCCAACTATAAAGATTCCCGCACGCGTTTCCTCACAGGAACGATAAAAAAGCCGAAGAGCCACGTTGCTCTCTTTAATATTCAACACAGACTGCTCCCTCTAAAGGAACTTTTTCGTTCGCATTCAGAACATGGAAGCTAAAGCGAACGATACACACACGTACGATCTATAATGTAGTCATGCAGCTCGATGAGCATTCCGTGGTATTGCTCTTGAAAGATCGGCGTGGCAGAGCGGAACTTTTTGTCGGATGCCGCAGAGTGTATTTAATATTGCATCAGAGCGCTATTGGAAGTGACTGACGTACGACAGATGTGATACAGGTCAGTGCACGAGTTTTATTGCTTCGACATGACAGCGGGGCGTACCAGCGCAGGTCGTTCAATGTATATGAACAGAATTCTGGTTCAAACTTTATTCCTCTCTATCTCCCTATGCAATGAAAATGATGACAAGCACAGAATTAACCTGTCAGGACCGCTTCTCATGGGCTGGCTTATCTAAAGTTTGTTTATCTAAATTTCCGTGAAATTTCAACGGGTCCTGCAAATGCAGTATACATACTAAAGAGTTTTGTTAATAATGACTGTGAGTTATATTCGCATGATGTCTCTACAATGTCAATCGTAGAGGATTTTAATTCAGAAGAAAAGTTCAACAAAATGGAACATTGCTTTTATAATTCTGATAATAATGTTACACCCATTATAAAGGATAATATTCTGTTAGTTTGAAACATGATATAGAACATCACGATTCCTTACTCATATCGCTTTCACATATCATGGTTCATTTTTAGCGTTGAATTCTACTCCGACACATCAGTCTTAGCTCAAATTTTGCTTGGCATTGATGCTCTCTTCTAATTTCCTCAGCTAGAGAACCAGCGGGCTTCTCCTGGAGCACATGGCAAGAGATGATTCGGCGTGTAGCACCAACCTAACTGAACGCCTTCATATCTTTGAAATTATTTATCATTCTGACTGAGATGTTAACGACGGAGTTAACGTTCGAATAAATTAAGTAAATTTTCTATTTATGCTCTCAGATCTGAAAGTGATCAGACATTTCGGTGTGAGAGGTGGAATTATTTCCGGTCAGCTCCAAGGTTTAATTGTTCATTCGGCACCAAAATTAGTTGCTTCTAAGTGCGCTGGAGAGTCCAGATCAGGCACTGAAGTGCGCATGGCGTACTGATTCGTACTAACGTGCAGATGAAGGCAGTCACACAAGGCACAAATTCCACTAAAACTTCAAAAGCGCAAATCTCCTCCAGCATTCAAATGCGATTTACTGGCCTTTGTTTTCGCCGGAACCTTAATTAGTGTAATTTTGCTTCTGGCGATGAGTTACGATGTGCTTGAAAAGCAGAAATTAGAAGAGAAAAAGCTTTATTATTATCGCTTTCCCTATGGTAGCAATTATTTTTCGATGTTTATCACTTTCAGCTTCGATGTACAAATACAGGTATTATCTCCCCTAATTGTAAGGCTACCATTGTATTAGTACTTGTAATAATAATACAACTATTATGTTAGTTCTATCAATACGCGTATTAACTTCATCGGATGATAGACTGTTATTGTTATTGGTTCATTCCGAAAGAATAGTTCAGTATGTAACCATAAGTCACGAAGAAGAAATTGTTATCGTATGATGTAGGAGTACATTTAATGAAAATGAGTCTCATCCTCAATTTGAACCCCCATGTTCAAACAAGCTTTTCGAGGTTCTGTAAACGGGGATTCCAGCTCTCTAACACTGGCAAACCTGACCTTCTAGCTTCCATTTAGTGTCAGGAATGAGCTTTTGTACGGTTCTCAGAACTGTGATATTAGTTTTCTAATACTGATAGAAGTGAAGGCCCTGCGTCCATTGAGTGAGTAAGAATTAAAAATTTAAATCGATTATGGCGTACATTGACGTGGTTAAATCGGTGCTTAGTCAACACGGCTCCAACCACCATTATATTTGCAATGTCGATCCACATGATGCCCCGGGTACGTATGACAAGCTTCTATGAGAATTTATAAATGTTATATTAACGTGATGATGTTGCAGGAGGAACATCAAAATCACGAGCCTCGACTCTGTTCAAGCGACAATAAGCTACTCTCCCGCCAACTCAAGTTTCCAAATAAAAACACCCGAAATTCAGTAACTATTGACTTTTAAGGCACTCATCATGTCCATACAGGAAGGCCTCTCACAAAATTTTCTTTAGGAAAGCTTTCAATGTGCACTTTTTTATGAATTATTGCACAGGTTGACTCATGAGCAAAGCATTGCTCATACATATTGAATGGACTTTTTAAACAGTAAATAAATTTATTACATATGCATGAGAAACCATTAGCAGCTTTACGTAGTTGTTAATAAAACGATTGTGTAAAGAGTCAAAAGCCTCTTGTGCTACCAAAGAAACCGTCTCATAATTACCGCGCGTGAAAAATTAAGGTGGGATTGTGTAACTCGAGCGCTGCCATGGAAGCGCTTTGATTAAAGCGTCACTAAACGCTGTCTGAAGAGTCGTATTTTCTCCTCAGCGAATCAGAGGAATTAATATTATGTCAAGGGCAAGGGTGTTATTCTGTGCCGAATTCAGCCCAACGTATTGAATAATCGTACTCTGTCAGAGCAGAGGTTTTAGTTTTAATCTGAATTTTTTGTTGAAACATGAATTGGAGTAGAAGATGTCAGTACATTTCACTCCATTTTCTGCAGAAAGGAACTAAACTATAAATTGTAATAAAAAATGTACTAAAAAAATGGCCTCGCTGCATACCTGAGCAAAATGCAAAACTGCCATCAAATTTGATCCAAAGATTCTGCACCAACTTTCAAGGTACCCATTTACCTGCACTCTGAAATTCCATTGACTTCCAATAGAGTACAAAAAAAATCCTTGCCTTCAATTGCTATGTCCCAGAACTGAACGAGGAATTTCTTGGAAACAGTGGAACGCTAACTTTTTTCCAGCACGATCGCCATTCCACGAAAGAAACCGATCAAGTCATTTTTTTTAATTTGTGCTAGGAAATTGACGTAGTCTTCAGCCCTCATTCGAGACTCAACGGCTCTCTGGAGGCACGGCAGCAATTGGAACTTCACTCCTGCATGTGACGTGAATAATATACGAGTCCGGGCTCATGAAGAGCTCCAGGGGCTTGTAAAATACAAGTGAAACTGCCTTCTAATGTTCTCTGCACATTTCAAATCGTTCCACAGCTCTGAATTTTTTTGTTCCTCATAAAAGTTATTCGTCACGTTTTTGAGCGGCGTGTGCTCGATGTTATTTCCCCCAGTGTATAATTTTCATGGACGAATTTTATTCATTTTTAATAGTCATTTAAATATGTTGTTGGAATAAATCAGCCCCTGCTACATATAAATTTAACATACAAGTGAGCTGTTCATTACATTTTTTTTAGCAATAAAACCTGGATTGATAAACAAGTACTGCATGCACGCTCCATCAGGTCTCGAGACAATGCTAACTACTTTTTGATGGCATGAAATTTGATAGGGGGCTCCACCTGCAAATCGCTCTCAATTTTCTAAAGGCCTCTAACCCTGTGAAATTTCATCAATAAAACGGATATCGGCTCAGAGTGAAACAAATCCCGAGTTGAAATCTCTTATTCATATACGCATGTTGCACAAAAAGACATTTTTATACGATCAAAGGTCTGCAGAATATGGTAATTTAGACTTGAAAATATAGGTTATATTCCCACTGACGAATCAAGGCCTTCCTCAGCTAAATGTCCGAACTTGTTAACTTTTTTGTCCAACTTGATCGATGGAAAGAGATCATTCATCACAAACCCCTTCTGCTCGCTCGTCGGCTGCATACTAAGACCGTTCTCAGCTGAGTTAAGTTCAGACGAGCCCTCATTTGAGAGATCCGACACAGTTGAACATAACCATCGCGCTCTGCAGAACACAGTTCATTTTTCATTTAAATCACTTTTGACTAAAAAGACTTCGTAAAATTTAGCGGCAAAGCCCGTCCCACAGGTGGCACGATTGAAGCGGAAGCTCCTCGTGGGACCCAGACTCATCTACGCCTCAAAACAGAAACAAAAGTTCGAGGCAGAGGAATTTTTTGAGCTGAGCCTATTAGAGACCCGAAAGTCTTCCTTTTCACGCAGCTCAATTCCGTCGTACAGTCGCACAAGATAATGAAGAGCTCGCTGCAGATGAGGTGTCCTGGGATTTCGAAAGTTTTGAGTATTTTTTCAGTGGGTTGAAGGTGCTCGATTTTGTTATGAATGGCGTGTTAGCTTCAAAGGAATATTTTTGGTGTTCTGCAATAATAGTAGAGAAGAAATGAACTTTTTTTACATTTTGCAAAAAGCAGAGGATAGAGAAGTGCTTTTGGTAAGTTATTATATTTTTGCGCCCTCCGTATCTCTATGCTAGAAAGTGAATCGTTGAATTGAAGAGGGTTTTATGACAATCAGTCAAATTGCTGAAATTCCTAGCTTATACATTTCAAGCTCTAATTAGAGTTTGTGATATTAGTTAACGATTATCAGTAGTTGCAACCTCCGCGTTGCATTCAAATTTTAATAATCGAGTATTTTTTAGCTGACTTCGGTGTGATACCGAAAACAATATCCAAAGATAACAGAGTATATATCAGAGCCTACGCATTGCAATATATGGAGTACATTCCGAGGCATTTCGAGTACATTTCAAGACACTCGCAATGTAATATATAGAGGACATTTCAAAGCATTTGGAGTACATTTCAATAAATACGCGAAACAACATATGGAGTACATTTAAAGTCATTTCGAATACATTTTAATACATAAAAACATACACGAAGCACAACTCGGAGGTAGAGCGTCTCTACGTCCAGCAACACCGTGGGCTCGGGCTCCCACTCGTCCTGGGTTGCCTTTCTTTTTTCCTGCCATTCCTTGCCCAACGATTGGGCTCCGGTACAGTTACTATTGATTCCTTTAATATTTTCAAAGAATAGCTTTACTATATTTCTGCCCCCCTAGTAGTGAAATTTGAAAAGTTTTCACTGACCAACATCTCTTAACATGAAGAAAAGTTCTACCTTATGTGAATTGTCCGTCTCACGCCGTGCAACTGGTCCGTCTCACGCCGTGCAACTAGTCCGTCTCACGCCGTGCAAGTGGTCCGTCTCACGCCGTGCAACTGGTCCGTCTCACGCCGTGCAACTGGTCCGTCTCACGCCGTGCAACTGGTCCGTCTCACGCCGTGCAACTGGTCCGTCTCACGCCGTGCAACTGGTCCGTCTCACGCCGTGCAACTGGTCCGTCTCACGCCGTGCAACTGGTCCGTCTCACGCCGTGCAACTGGTCCGTCTCACGCCGTGCAACTGGTCCGTCTCACGCCGTGCAACTGGTCCGTCTCACGCCGTGCAACTGGTCCGTCTCACGCCGTGCAACTGGTCCGTCTCACGCCGTGCAACTGGTCCGTCTCACGCCGTGCAACTGGTCCGTCTCACGCCGTGCAACTGGTCCGTCTCACGCCGTGCAACTGGTCCGTCTCACGCCGTGCAACTGGTCCGTCTCACGCCGTGCAACTGGTCCGTCTCAAACCGACACAATGGTTTACTTATGGCAACGGACGTCCACGTCACTTTCCTCTTTTACCGAACGCTATTATTTTTATTACACAAGTATCAAGCGGAATTTTAGTTTCCGCCACCGATGTTTGAGTTCTGCCTCTAATTAATGAGCCGCGTGCGTCTTGGAAGAAAGCCACCGAGATTACGGAGGACTCAGAGGCCGCAGCTCCGTCCATCTCTCGCTTTTTTTTGTAAGCCTTGTAAATTGTCTGCCATGCCTATGTATAAAAAAATCTTAGGGAAATTTAATCCGAATGTTCAATACACTGATGTGATTTGTACGTGTGATTCGATCCTTTTGATTGAAGACATGGAATTGAAGATCAAATTTTCTCACTGAACTAATGGAAGATGTGCTTTTAAACCAAATTGAGTGTCCAGAATACCTAAACTCAATAGTTCCCTCACCATTGCAGCATTCAAACAAAATAAACCTACATGCACAAACTGTATAATTCAACAGCAATGAACTACACTAGATTTACAATACACTTCCATCCAGACTAATTACTTTCTCAGATCTTCCCACGTTGAACACGTATATTCAGGGGGTGTTCCCGCTTCTCGAATTTACTATGACGTTCGAAAGAGCATCCAACAAAACTCCAAAACATCTGCGATCAATGATTTGCATTCTCCTAAGGTTCTCGCAGTTGATGCTCCATAAATAGATCAGAATGATATGCCGTCTCTTTCTATGTTTCTAAAATCTACGGTCTTTGAACCCCACCAACTGCTGCGAGATTGCTTCATTATTTTCTGTGATTTAGCATGTCAGTCATTATTATGAACATCTGGCCAGGGATCTCCCGAGGTCAGAGGGGGGATTGCCAAAATCGCCCTTGTTCATCACAGATAAGAGTACGAGGATGTACTTTTACAACTGATGAACATCGTAATTGATTACGGTTGCACAGAAACTCACCCGCCTGAACAGTGTAATGAATAATAAACAGCGTCCAGAGAGATAACGGAATATAAATACGTCGCAGAATGCTTTCTAGAAAGTTATTTTAGCATTAGGTTATTGGTCTTTAATGGAATAAATATGCTGATCTTACAAATCGGGGCCAACATGGGCATCAGGACATTAACAATTAATGTATTGAAGAAAATAGAATTGCAAAACTGAATGAATCATGGAACAGAGATTCAATTCCTTTCCAACTTACTTAGTGGTCACGAAGGCACATTTTCTAATGGTACTGTCCATCGTTTTGAGCCTGTGCCCCCTCAAGGGAGCAAATCAGAGACTCTCCTCCACAACTGCTAGGCGTGTTGTTAACACAGGTAGCTTCAAGTACAGCATGATTCGAATGAAAGTATTTATTTTTGCAGAAAGTAGCTTTTTTTTGTATGTAGGAGCTCGTGTACCTCTTATCTTGTGTCTCTTTTTCCACGAATATCTTGTTCTACTCGAGTTGTATAAAATCATAGGAATGTAGGGAAAACTTGAGAGAACTCGACGTGACAGAAGCGCCTGTATTTTTTCCCGGTGTTCAAGAGCGATTTAATGATTTACAACACGGACTAAGCGTACAGCTCATCTTGCTGCCTTGTTCGATGAAAACTCATCTCAGTGCAGGAATTCAAAACTCATCTCAGTAATTGAACAAGGATTTTCTATCGTGTCATAGTTCGTTAGATAGAAGTGAATAAATTATTTACTTTGGTTTGGATTTTTCTGGAAATAAAAAAGAACCATTATTCATAGAGGTTCAGAGTGGCTACGACAGAGCTTAAAGATATCCATCCAACGAGGTACTGGTGGTTTAGTATGGATTACAGTTTATCGTCTGATTCAAGCTATCCGCAATATCTTGGAATTATTGAACATCTATTATGGATGTGATCCAAAATTGACCAAAATTTTGAATACCAGTAACTCAGCAAGACACTGCTGAACTAAATGCAGTCGCTTGAAACAAGGTGAGAACAACGTCGCAAGCGAGTATATATATGCTTTCATATTTCGTTTCGTGCTGTCAAAGCTGCCCCTCAGAACTCAAGACAGAGAGTTGCCACTCAGAACTCAAAACCGAGAGTTGCCACTCAGAACTCAAAACCGAGAGTTGCCGCTCAGAACTCAAAACCGAGAGTTGCCACTCAGAACTCAAAACATACAGCTGCCACTCAGAACTCAAAACAGACAGTTGCCACTCAGAACTCAAAACAGACAGTTGCCACTCAGAACTCAAAACAGACAGCTGCCACTCAGAACTCAAAACAGACAGTTGCCACTCAGAACTCAAAACAGACAGTTGCCACTCAGAACTCAAAACAGACAGTTGCCACTCAGAACTCAAAACAGACAGCTGCCACTCAGAACTCAAAACAGACAGTTGCCACTCAGAACTCAAAACAGACAGTTGCCACTCAGAACTCAAAACAGACAGTTGCCACTCAGAACTCAAAACAGACAGCTGCCACTCAGAACTCAAAACAGACATTTGCCACTCAGAACGTAACTCGTTCCAAACGACGGAAAGTATTTTTCTGTACATATGTTGCTCACCCTCGCATTGCTGTTTGCCGTCACAATCCCCCGTCTACGTGTGACGCAGAGGAGGCAGCCGAGCTCGAGCGAGTCGAGTAAATTGCGTCGCCAGCCTCACCAGCGACACGCTCGCACGGTTCCAAATTACTCGTGTCATCCAGATCGTCTCGAGCTCAGCCTTCCACGCCTTAACGCCTCTAATCGTGAACACTATTTGAAACCTAGTAGAGCGGAACTTATCATGAGAGCTGTGACGAGAGGCTGGCAGAAAAGTATGAGTTTTTCATAAAAAATTGTAAATCCAAGCAGTGAATCGCAGGTTTCTCAAGGAGTTTAGTTGACATTTACTTTGCGAGGGTTGTGTTTTTATTCATTTATCTTTCATCTTGGAATGAAGCTGGGTTGTTTTTGGTATATTCGTATGATATACTAAAGCATGTTTTCGTGGCTAACTGGACAGCAAATTGCAAAGCTTGGACATTTTACGCCTACTTTTCTTTCTACTTTATACCTTCAACATAATTTTAAAATTATTTTTAAAATATTTTAATTACCTGCACACGCACCTATGCACTCCTATATAACTGATATGATGAAAAAAAAGGCAATATTTTATTCATGCGAAAGAATTCAGTTTCCAATCTGCATTGACCAAAATATGATGGAGGGTTCGAATAACATAAGCAAAGTGCGCTCGTTTTCTTCTTTGTCATCCAGCTGGCCGAAGATTTACAAGAACTGCTCACCACAATTATTATACACAGCTCGAATACATAAGTGCTCGTCGTCGTTGTTTTATTCTTAATGTCTGCAGTTTGCAGTCGTGTGTGCTGCCAGTCTACAGCACGCACTGTTGCTTCCAATGAGACGAGTATAAATATTAAACGCATAGCGACATATCTTCTCCAATATTTTCCAATGACAAGTACCGTAGAGAACGCATTTTTCAAGCCCCGCTTCTAAGATAAAATATTTTTTTAATACCGAATCCTGAGCCCAGAAGCCGAACAAACTTCTCGCACTACTCAGTGAGCAGACTTGATCATCTGGTCATGAGGGGGAGGGGGGACGAGTTAGGGCGAGGGAGATTTGGGGGTGAGAAAGAGTCCCTCTTCAATGAGGTCACCCACTCTCCTTTTCCACAGCTGATGTCTGAGAATGGGACGCTCCCGCACCTCGACCCTCGTCTCAGCTGTGTCTCAGGTCAAAACTTGCACTCACGAGCGCTCCAAGATTTGCTAGGAGTTTCGACCAGGAAATGAGCAATGATTTCGATAATGTCGAGGACTAATGGATAATGGTTTCCATTACAACGAAGAGCATTTGTGTCCAAAATATTGAAAAGTATTGCTTTCTATAATATTGAGGGGTAATGATTTTCATAATATCGAGGAGTAGTGATTTCCATAATATTGAAGAGTAATGGTTTCCTTAAAATCGAGAAATTTTGATTTCCCTCACGTCGAGTGGAATTGATTTACACAATTTCAAGAAGTTATAATTTCTAAAATTTTGAGAAGTATTGAAGTCCATAATATCGAAGAGTAATGAATCTTATAACATAGAGAAGCAATTATTTCTATAATATCGAAGAGTAATGATAATTATAAAACGAGAATTAATTATTTCTATAATATCGATGGGTAACGATTTCCAAAATGTCAAGGTGTAATGATTTCAATAATGTCGAGAAGTAGTGCTGTTTCCATAAAATCTTGGAGTGTGAATTCTGCAGAGCACCTCATAAAAATACAAGGCTTGCTTTAGAATATCAATAATTCGCCGTATAATAAATAATTTGTCTTACATAGCGGATTTTAACTGACTTAGCCTCGTTAAATACATACCTCGGCCAGTATACTGTAACTATCGCCTAACTCTTTTATCACTGCTGCCTAAAATTTGGCAAATTAGTGATATTCTGAAGCGAGGTAAACGTTTTTGTGAGACCCCTCTTTAATGTCGAGGACTGATGACCTCCATAATATCGAGGACTGATGATTACCATACCATCAATGTTTTCCACTCCGAAAAAAATGGCGTGAACGTTACTTTAAAAAATGTGCATCTACATATGATAGTTCATTTTGTTTTTAACGTCTCATTAGAAATGAAGAAAAGAGTCATTTAGTTCTCCGTAATTTTTATGGAATGCAAATTTATGCTTTCTTTTCAAAGGTAAGCTTATTTATTTATCTATTTCAATTAATTTGTGCATTTCAATAGCACAGAGTCGATGAATATTCTACCGGCATATCTAAAATACCAAAATGCAATTGAACTACTTCAAAACACACTATGCCGCTGTAGTTTTATACGAAGATAATAAATAATGAGGAACTTGTTCAAAGGTGTTGTTAATACGAGACTCACTCGTCTGACAACATCGCACAGCGAATTGCTGTGACCAGGCAGCTCCAAGAAGCAAATGAACGTGGTTTTGAAGCAAAGTTAATAAAATTTGCAAGGCCTCACCGGCACTATTCACTTCGGCAATATTCTAATGCGATGCAACAAAACTTCTCAGTGGCACAAGCGTAAAAACAGACAATGAAATAACCAAATGCGACGAAAAATGTCTCTTTTTTTCGACAAATTGAGTCGTGGTGAGCATTCGAGACGTCAGATCAATGCTGGTTCTATTTATCATTGCGTTAAGACTGACAGGCACCCTTGAGCACATGTACATTTTTCTCCGCGCAGTTGGTGGTGATACGAAAAAAAGTTGATTGATTACCAAAAGACAGCTTAGTTATTTTTTTATGGTAATTAGGCTGCTTTAGGAATTTAAGCGAATTCCCTACGTCATCGTTCTGGTCTCACAGCCCTAGCTGTGCAGCTGTAGTTGACTGCAGCCCTGGCTGGGGAAAATCTTTCATATTATGTTCCATAGTTTGTGTAATCGTTGATCAATAGCCCAAAAAGCACTTAGCATTTCCCCTTACAAATACTCTGCCTAGTAAAACACTACTTGATAAATATTGTTTCTCAAAATATTCAACGTTCAGAACGAATGTCATACAAGTTCAACATATGAACCATGCCAGGCGACACGATCTTAAATTCTACGGATTTCGATGCTCATGGAAGAGCATAAGGTGCAGCAAAGATCGAAATCTTATGGATATTCAGAGAAATTGAATGGCTATATTGCAAAGCTTCTCTTTCACCAACGCACCCCAAACAGCGCACAGACCTGCGCGTAGAACGCATGTAATCTAAATGCAGTCGTTATCTCTCCTAGTAAAGAAAAGTACGTCATGCTCAACTCGGTATCGCAAGCTTTCATTCAGTTGCCTGTAATTTGCCTCCCATTCCATTTCGAACAACGAGTCTGGGGTTCGTTTTCGATACCTAGACTCGTGCACGAGCTTGAGCTCCGCTGGAAACGAGCGACGCTTCAAGAACTGGAGCCTCCCAAGGGGCTTTGCTAGGGTCTGTGATCATTGCAATGCATCTCGAATATCTCGAAGTGTATTTAGGATGCTGCTATTAACTCTTGGAGCTCTTCTTCGTGTGATTAGGCAGGCTGCAATAGTGAACCTGAAAGAGATAGTGTAAAAGAGTTTCTTGAATAGTACGAGTATTTGTTGTATATTTTGTATAGACCCAATAAACTTGGAAATCGCCAACCACGGGATCAGGCAGCGATCAACTTGAACTTATATACTTGTATATACCTATCGAACAATTAATGACTGTAGTACTCAGACAGTTTTAGTTATCAACAACGTATTAGAAACCACCCAAGTAATCGCACCTCCGGTAAATCGAGTTTATTCTATTTTCAAAGAGCATTTCAATGAAATACAATAGTATTTTGATTTCTGGATAGGGCAAAAAACTGATATCATTAGGAATAACGCGTTAACTTTCGGAAGATTCATAATCTTTTGATAGAAATAGAGACGCCCGGTAAAATCGTTTGTCCTAAGAAATTTATACACAAAGATTTCATAGGTGAAATTTCATTTCCATGAGAGCCCTTTTGACGATACGTGAGGGTAAACCGGAATTAAGCGACTCTCAAACAGCAAATCTGCACCTAACTCTAACAAACATCTCTGTTGACTCCGCTTGTCGTTTGAGACACCCAAGCAGCTACTTACCCACAGGCCTGCTGTCGAGCGGGTGTGTGTCCGCAGTGGCAGTTTGTACGTCTATCTCGTGCTAATTAGAGCTATGACATAAGGGTTGCCTATATGCTCTGAATTTGGCTAACTGAAATTTTTTCTGTTACTCAAAGGCATGCCTTCATACGTTACGGAAATATATACAATGAATTCATATCACGCAATATGATTGGAGCCCGTAATCACAGAAGCGTGAATGAAGTGTCAAGTGTTTTGGAGTTATTTTACCACAATATAATGGCTCCAATATGCGACTTTGTACTTCTCTGCCCATACTTCAGTCTTTCTTCTGTGTTCACGTGATGCAAGTCTTCTCCGCCTGCTTGATGCTGTGGTTGGGTGCATTTCCAACTCTTATAATTTAACTGCACAGTGCCCTAGTATGATTACTGATCTGCTTTTGTTCGTTTCAGAACAGGTTTTTATAGTTTTCTAGAACATTTGTGATTATGACTAAATTTGCTAATGGAAACGCCGAGCTGTGATTTTATTCAAGACTTTTGTGACTTTCCATTCCAGCATTGCAGTTAACAAGCCGTCCGTTGATCAATAAGTAATATCACAGAATTAAAAGTCTTTCACTTAAATATAATAAAATCATTGATGATTGAACTTTTTCATAAGTGAAAAGATGCTGGGTTTTATCAAACTTTGTCTGAATTTCATTTTAAAACGATGCCTGTATACATCGGTTTTGACCTTGAATGCCCTTCCACGTAACTTTCTGCAAGTGATTTTATTTCATTATTTCAATAACTACGAGAATCTTATCCTCTGCTGTGCAACTTTACAGGATCGTGTATCCAGAGAATAAGTTTGTCTTCACGGTAAAACTCAAATTCAATCAACGTGATTCTAAAAGAACTGACCCGCTTTGAGCAACGTTCTGAAGACCTCCAGCTCACGCACATTCGAAAACAAGGCCGAGGTCTGCCCAAAAAATGGGCAAATGAACGGAAATGCAACGAGTCGGGCTTTGAAGGATCTAAAGTTAGAGGGAAATTTGGAAATTTCTCGGAAAAATCTCGGTTTGCGGATCATTTCTGAGATGATGAACGAGACGTGGAGGATCTTCTGAACATGAACTCTTCCCTCGGAGGGCGCTTCGTCAAAGTTTTAATCAATCGAGCGCAAACGGCAGGCACTGCAACCGAGCGAGGCCAACTGAAGGGTATTGATGAGAGGTACCTATGTTTAATGTGAACGAATCAGAAGGATATCAGTCACTCTACTTTTAATATACCAAAGTAAAACCAGTTCATTTCGCAGTTTGAGATTGACTAACTGATGTTATTTATTTCTGCGGTAAAGATTTCATCAATGTCACTGGTTTGGTAGATTTGGTTACCCTTTCGAACATCGTTCATGGAGTCAATACTTGATTTCTGCATTCAAACTAACCTTAAGTTGAAACTTAGTTAGAGAGAGAGAGTAAAAAATTTGAAAAAGTGCGCCTCAAGTATAGGTTTCATTTAAAAAATTAAAGCCCAACTTAAAAACAAAAATATCAGATTTCTAACAAAATAATTGTTTTAGGTAATGCACGACGCTAAAATTAAATAGTCTATATAATCGTTTTCCAGTCGGTGTTCTTAAAAGTTCGTGTATGAAAAGTGTACTTACAGCACACAAGCATTCCTTTATACGTCTATAACGTGCTTGACTCTCTGTGCTTGAAAATGGCATTACCGATGGGTAAGCTGTAAAAAATATATAAGACTCAAATTTTCGGTAGTTCAAATTCTCACCTGAATAATGAAGAGGAAGCAAGTATATGAAACTCAATGAAGCATAAAATTTATCAGAGAAATGATATTGGGAATCTACAAATATCAGAGCTCTGTGCAGAAAGCTTTCGCGTGTACATTTGGATATTGAATTTAGGCAAAAGTGGAAAACTGAACCACATCTTGAATAAAGTTAAATTTGTGAATTGTTAAAGAGACTTCGAGTAGCATTCCAAGTCTCCATTCGCATGAGCTGCACTTCCAATGTCCCGGGATTTCAGTGCTGCAATGTGCGGGGGCTCACCAGAGGGACAGCCCAAGCGGTCATTAGCAAATTGACCCTCATAGAAAATAGAAATAATTAATTTCCAGGTGTGGAACAAGCATGCGTCAAAGATTACTTTGATCTTTAGCCATTTGACATGGGACTCAAATATGTCCAGTATGTTAAAATAACTGACCTCGGGAATACAAATTAATCATAATCCACTTCGTTGTTCCATGAGCTCCTAGCAATTAGTCAGTACAGACTGATGGAATGGTTATCCAAAATGTGCAATATTCAGCGTGATCTCATAATATTTTCATAAGAATCACGTCAGTAGCGAACAAGACTGACTTGCCTGAAATAACTAGGCTTTATAATACAAAGATTTCGGTGGTTATTGCTCTTATGATGCGTTAAAAGTTCAGGAGAGAAAAGATAACTTAATTGATTGTTGTTACAAAAAAATATTTTCTCTGAAAGAGGAACGGATATCAGTGTACAGCAAAACGGCTTACTACTTTTTCATTAAACGATAAACGTTGTACCTAAATTTGTGATGACAGTTTTCATAGCTCACTACGTTTGACACAGTACAGAATTTTCGATTAAAAATCATGTAAAATTTCTCAAATAGATTTCCTTGAGAGAAACATAACCTTACAATGAACGTTATTATGAAGGCTATGAGAAACATCTTGCTCCCATAGAAGTTTAATGAAGCTATACATAGAGCTTTCGAGCGTATACTTCACTCATCTTCAGTTGAAAATTAAAAAAAAGAAACAACATAAATGCATTGCAGAATTGTTCAGTACAATAAGTATCTAAATAATTTTTACAACATGACGCGAGGATAAACTCAGAAGTCAACATGTTGAATTGAAAAGTTAAAGTATTTGCACCGTTGCCGAGCTCCCGCGACCACTGAGCGACGGATTGTGCTGGTGAATTAAAATATTTTTTGTTTTTCAATGGGCGGTGGTGGACGATGTTATTACTTTGAAGCTTACTTTGAGTGCATGATGGCTGGTTTCTGCAGCCTGATCTCTAACATTACTATAAGGTGGTGAATCTAGAGGCTTTCCAGTGCAATAGGAGAGCCGTTTATGCTCGGCAACGCGTGTCTACATGATGCTCAATCCTGAGGCTAAATATTTTCAGCAACAGTAAAGTTACTGAAGTTATTGTACATCAGAAAGCATCTCAATTTAAACAATTGCTTCCCATAATGATAATCTACATTATCCGAGGCCCAATTTTAACAGCTTAGACCTACCTAAGAAAATTTTACCGTCAATGTATTATTTCTCAAGTTGAAGTTTTCCGTTGCAAAAGTAATATTTTGAAAACAAATTCATATCATTACGTAAACAGATAGTCATGAGGTTATTTTCTCGTTAAATGAATGTTATATCGGCTCCAAGCATTTCCTCATTAACTCATACTTACAGTTCCACGCTGCGGTACGTGCACCTCACACGCCGAGTGCTTTAGATGACGATTGATGATGATTCTCGTTTATACGTTACTAGACACACGTAGTTTTGGATAAACTCTTCATTTTGGAGAACAACAATCACGCTTAAAGAATACATCTGGTGATGCATTAGTATTCACAAATTCAAAAATCCTTGTCTCTTTTCAGGAATTTTTATTTTCATACTCCTGAATCTCTATGTGAGATTAAATTCTTCCTGAATGTGTGAATCAAATGCAAGGGGTACATCTCCGAACGTAATCAGTTAGTTTTTTCCTTTTCTGCCTGCTTAGTCATCGGTTTTCAAAACCTTTAGATCGTTTTTTATGTAACTTTCAATCAAAATGTTTTTTATGCAGCCCACAGATCCTCCTCAAATGAGCTAAAAGGCCTCAAGCGATCCAATTGGAATTTTTTTGCATATATCTTCTAATCACTTCTATTCATTTGCTTTGCAAAGTAGATGTTTACACACCTGGACTGTCTCTTATTTGACTCGCCAGTCGTACCCTCGTCACAGCATTGCATTTCTGACCAACAGTCAGACTGTAGTGTTACCGTGTCACAGTCGAAGTGATCGCCGTTGTAGTCGAAGAACATTCAATCGCCGTTGAAAGTCGGGTGAATTCCTATGCTTAATTCTTGCGTCACGTTTTGCCAGTTGGACATTGAAATCGAGAGCCTAGTAATGGCTCGTCGTCTGTGAAGATCCTTCAGTTTCAGCCCTGTGCAGTTTTGTTCACGAAACTCTCTGTATGCGGGTTTGTTTCCGATAGATCACGAAGCTTTTTTTCCCTCTATTATGACCGTGTACTGAGCTTACGAGAAATCCAAAAGAAAATAATAAAACGATTTCCATAAAGTACATCGAGCTCAGTATGAAAATATTGAGTGAGAACCTTACGAGGGTTCAAGTTCATAAGATGCGCAGGCGGGCACATCAATATTCGGTGCGCAGACCGGCAAGTGAGGTATGACACATTCAATAGAGGCTGCTGAGGGAGCCACAGACGTGGTGGGGAAGCGAGCTATTGAGGTGCGGCGGGGAGCTGGCAAATCGTAGGACGAGTTGCTGTAAGGAGATGAGCCAACGCAGCATAGATGCAGTGAAGCAGTGATGCAGTGAAGCAGTGATGCAGTGAAGCAGTGATGCAGTGAAGCAGTGATGCTGTGAAGCAGTGATGCTGTGAAGCAGTGATGCTGTGAAGCAGTGATGCAGTGACGAGGCGCTGCTACGAGGCAGTGAGACACCGTGGTTGTGTGCATACAAGTAAATAAGCAAAACTATAGCTACTTAGTTACGAAATTCATTTTATGTTATAGTAAAGTTTTTTACTTCTGAGTAAATGCTGAAATTGGTGACCTACTCGGATTTTGTGCAGTCACAGAAAGACTTTCATTGCATCGGCAATCATTTGCTTCAGGTGTTCATGCTTTAGAATGACAATAAATGATGAGCCTGCGCTTTTCAGAATATTTCGTCCCCGATGTTTCTTTAGGGATATCAACGGGAATTGGCCATATAAGGTCAGCAAATAGAGCAAATGAGACATTCGTAACGAGTGTTCAAGTCGAAGCATAAGGGCACCTCGACTGGCCTCTGAACGCCCCAGCCTGCACTAAATTTAACGTTGGCTGATTCTTTGAACTAGCGTTTTGTGCTTAGAAAATTGAACTCCAGTTGATGTCATTCCATCACTTCGAGAACGTTGGTTTTGTCTTGCTTCTGGGCGTCGAAACCCTTACCTAAATTTCAGAAACGGTTTTAAACGTTCAATGCTCCATACATCCCCCAATCCCGTATCACTTACCTCGTCTACCATGCCAAAAGCCTATAACTTTGCGTTCCCCCTGATGGAGTATCAATCATTCATTATAGACTACGCAATCCCATGGCATTTTGATACCAATGAACAAGATAATTCATTTTTCTTACGCAAATAAAGTGAAAGAGCGCTTTTTTGACGGTTCCAATTAGCTCGCTATAATTGGATTTCTAAGCGAGCCACATTTTGTTGGCTTTCTGTGTGCTCCTCGACATCATCAGAGTGAGACCCATCAATGCAGGGCCCGTTGTTCTCCATAAGAACAAATTTTATTGTTTCCGTCTGAAACCATGTTTGTTTCGGAATACGTGCCAATGCACCTTTTTTCAGTTGCTCAACAAGCTACGAAAAACAACTTTCGCAAACCTATTTTCTGTTTGATGGAGCTGAAAAAAACTTATGTAATAGCTTTGTTGTTGCATTTTTGTGACGACGCAGATGTTCCAGTTAATTGAACATTTGGGGCCCAGGCTTGACCAGCTCAGAATAGCCGTGTTAACGGACCTGCTGTTTCCATTATGTTGAGTTTTGTTTCTTGACGATGAAAACGCCCCAAAAATTTTGGAGTAGCCGCACAACAATATCTGAAGGAATTTGAGCAAATAATTTGTGTTAATGAATTGGAAATCAATCTATCGGTTGACATGTATGCAATTTCAAACGATCTTCTGCGCAAGCTTAATCTTTACACCATTTTATTGATTATAATTATCAAAGTTTACGGAGAAACCCTTAAATTATGGGTGTCTTAAAAGATAGAGAAAGAGAGAGAACAGTGAAAAATTTTCAGCCTTGTAAGTTGTACAGGGTGTCCCAGAAGTAACTGAACCTTGCGTTGAAGACTAAATAGGATACCAAGGCGTCCTGTTAAAATGCGGTATCCAAATTAAAAGGGTCCGTTACTTCGCCTTACAATTTGGTATCTTATTTACTGATGAATGCAAGGGTCAGTTATTTCTGGGACACCCTCTATAATTCTATCGCCTGTGTTAGCGAACGAACTTTGTCATCTGACTCGTATGTAGGCCGGTAAAAATAACGGGTTATAATGAACACATTAATTGAAATAACTAATTTTGATGAACGCATATTGGAAGCCACAAAATGAAATGACAAATATACAGTATCCAATTTACAAATTCATAAATTCTCGAAATTTGTGCTATTATCCTCGTTCGACCGGGAATAAATTGCATCCGTGCTACCAACTGTTTGGATATGAAAAGCAGTGGTTGTTTCAGTATAGATTTTTTATGTAATAACTGAAAAGTTAATTTTGCTCAATGTTATTCTTTCAGAAGCGGACACCAAACATATGTATAGATATACAGGGTGGCGCATATGTAACGCACCCTTTTAAAAAAATTAATATAGAAAAAAGTATGAAAGGTAAAGAGATTTGAATAATTGCAAACGATAGAGGAACTTTTAAAGTTTATTTAAATGTCGTATCATGTCTACCGATACCCAGTGTATATTGCGGTAATAATTTTTTTAAAAGGGTGCGTTACTTATGCGCCACCCTGTATAAGTAGGAAACAAGTTCTCTCTGAGGCATGTGTTGTCCTTTTTCTTTTGACCTGATTCGAGCGTCAAATGTATAATATTGTTTCTTTGTATATATGATACGTGTATATTGTACTTCCGTCAGATTGTTTCAAAATTTTTAGAATGATTTAATTCTTGTAAATGAGTTCTTGTGAGATTCGAAACGTCGAAAATAAATTTCCTGCATGCCTATGGGAAATATTATTTTTCGTCTCAACTCTACATTGAAGGCCCTAA
>VOMN01131207.1:0-10186 GCA_014899125.1 Orchestia grillus | reverse complement strand
GAACGGAAGTGCGCAGCAAAACCCAGGCCGCAGGTCGGCACATCTTTTGGAACGAGGCTGAAACGTTCAAATACGGTTGGATTCACTTCGTTGAAACCGATCAACGGAAATCGAATGGATTTCAGTCGAATTCCGCTTATCTGCCTGATTTCGCTCCGACGCGTCTAATGCGTCGAAGTTCGTTAGAAAAAAATTTCATGACCAGTTGATTTGTGATTCGAAAGTTCACTTTATTTCAGGGCTAATTTTGCAAACAAAAGCCATACGTAGGAAACGATGTAAAAACGCACTTATTTGACGCATTATTCGGTTCCAAAATTGAATCTTTTGGAACGAAGCTGAAAGGTTCCGATATGTTTCATCACTTCGATATGTCACTTCGTTGAAACCGATCAATGAAATTCGAACGAATTTCAGTCGAATTTCGCTTCTTTGTCTGATATCGCTCCAAAGCCTGGAATTCGTCGAAATTTAATTTTCGAAAGCTGTAAAGCTTTTCGTTCTGTAGGTAACAGATTCCCCGAATATAGTATTTATTCATCTTGCATGCTCATGCATCGTGTTGTGGCTAAATATAAACGACGAGACTGCAAATCTCATTACAGGAATCCACGAATGCAATTTATTTTTTTTTAGATTTGCAATGCTGCTTAGGGTGAAACAAAGGGGTAAAGTGTTAATTTTGACATTCCATTTCGATAACCTTACCATCCATGATGCCAATTTTAACTTTCTGCTGGACACTAAGGGCTTCTCTACTGATTGAGGTATAAATCTAGCAGAAACGTTGTTAACGAGGGCGACAATTCTTCCGAATCTTTGCAGTCGCATGACATTTTTGATTAACTAACAGCGGCCTTCACTGTACCCGCCCTGAAATTTAGAAATTTGAAAATACTCCGGAATCTATTTTCACCCTCATCACGTTTTACGTTTATTTTACATACAGTGCATCTAACAAACACTTCAGTCCTTTTCCAAACCCTGCACACATAATGATGCTGAAGTGTGCTGAAAATTGTTGTCAACAACTTACAGAGACTTGATTGATTGAATTAAAAGAAACTCATTACCTAGCACTCGCTTCATCGTTGTAATTTCAAATGGTGATTAATAGTTTTTTGGGGGATATTTTTCTTTTTTGTTTCAAAAGATATTTTGGGCAAGGGATTCTAAATTCTGGTTCGTGCAAATACTCGTACATAAAATGTTTATTTGAGAAAGCGTGCGAAATTTGAAATCTAAGGAATATTTTTGAGAAACAAGAACTGTAAAATGCATAAAATGTACTCTAAACCTTGAAATTCTCAGTTAAATTACAAAATGTTGACGTAATAATCAATACCAGTATAATACGATGTGAGAATTATATGATTAATTGTGAAGCTGAGCGACAATTTTTCATCGTGAATAAAAAGGCGCTTATTTTCTCAAGAATAAAATTTGAACACCCTGAATTTAGTAAGAAACTATTAACCATTCTAAAGGAAGCCTACCGTCGAGACTCGTATCAAAGTTAAGCGAGATGTGCAGAACTTGAGCCGCCCGCTGTAACTTGGGGAATTAAGTCTGTGTCACCAGTGTCATGGCAGAGTTTGTTGGGTGCAGAGACTGCCAGCACCGACCCAGCTCTTCTGAATGGCTTGTCGACCTCACCAAGTCGAGGGCTGGAAAGATCTTTCTGGCACTTCTACTTGTTAACCTCCTTGGGTAATTTTTGTAGTTCCCCTTTCATCCGAATCAATTTTATATGCAGAGTTTTTATTTGGCATTAACACGCATGATGTATTTTGAATGAGATTCATTTTTGTGAAAATGAATGAGTTTTTGACCTCTTAACTCATACAGTTTCGACCGTAACTGATAAATGGTACCCCATCCGTATACATACAATTTATCTCCGTGCCTGCGCACAGTCGCAGAGCATTTACAGAAGAAGATTCGCTAAATCACCTGAGCTTGGTCTTGAGCAAAACTTTCAAAGAAAAGTGGGTAGCTGCTCACGAATAATTAAGTGCTTGAACACCCCTAAAGGTACAATTGACAAACTCAACAAGGATGGCAGCCAAAAAGCATGCACAAATTATGATTGATTTAACAGCTCTCTATGTTGGAAGTTAGTGAGCTGCACGGTGACTGCTGGTGTACAGCTGCATCAAGTCTGCCCGACTGCGGAGGCGGCCCCCAACTTTCGAACTTGTACAGCTGGGAGTGCGGCACTGGAGCATGCCGTCTCCCAAACTACGCTCCACTCGTTAACCTTAGATCATTTAGTAATATTTAATGTTAAATACCGGCATTTAGGTGTGAAAAATGAACAATTAATAGGTTTTTAAATTAAGTCAGAAATTTGTCACGAATTTTTTTTTTTCAATATTATAAGCCGTTATTTGATGTAGAATGTTACATTCTGATCAGTGGAAAATTTCAGTTTGGAATGAAATGGTTAATTCTACATATATCCTAAATTTAATGCAGATTCTTCTGAAAGGAAAAACTCATTCAAATGCTACGAACCCTATACAGTAACACAGCGAATTAGGATGAAGTGAGAAATTTTAGGATGGCTAACTTAAAAACTAGCCATAAGTCGCTTGAAGCAAATATTGGAGTTCCCTAGCAAAGTTCTTTAAAAATATATATTCTCAACTTCATAAATATTGTAGAAGTGCATCTGAAAGGCAGTGTAACAGAACATTATCTACGTCTAGAAACTTTCTTATAAAGCGTTAGGTATAACTTATAGAAATAAATTTGGTTATACGCCGTTGTGGTTACCAAATTGTACAGATGACGAGATTTGTTATTTCGCTGGTTGAGTCAACGACAAAAGAGCCAACTTTTCATTTATCACACTCTGCGCCAGGTAGAAGGGTAACTTGCGTAAATAAAGATAGCCATGTCTACCTTTAGCTCCGTGTGGTCTACGCTGTCATCGCTAACACTCGGGACTCGGCCGCTAAGCCAGGCAAGAAAATCGTCCACTCAATATTCTTGCAACTGTGGAGGCCAGCACGATTTACAAAACGAGCAAAAGGGAAGTCGTTTATATTCTTCTTAGGCCCAAGGTGTCTTCGTCCCATCTCAATATCGAATAATGGGAATTTTCCCTATCTGAGACTTCAGTTTCGGCACGAAATTTCTCCTCGCGGGTGCGCAAAATATTTGGGTGCTCGTGAACAGCTTTCTCCAACTCCAGCCTCAGCCACTCGGACAACAGAAGTTAGACAATAATGTGAAAGACTTTTCCTGTTTCCACACACGTGGTTTCAGTCGTTCGGTCAAGTCACCAACCAAAGCCCAACGGAGCGAAAGAACTTATCGTAAACTATAACAGCGGGAATTTGAAACTCACAATAGCAATGTAAATCTTTTATTAGATTTAATCTGAAATAAATGGTAAAACTAGATCAACTTTTTTCGATTCTATTCTTTACCGCAAAAAAGCAATACTTAATTTTGTGCAAGTTTTGGTGCTACACGACAGCAACCAATAAGCGGAGTACAGCTATTGCGCAGTGATGACGTATCTTTCCTATAGGGTGAAGAAAAAGTTACTTCACCATTTTTAAAATTTATTACAAGACAACTATGATAGCTTTCAAATTAGGTTACATACAAAACGACAGAGAAATAGTGAAGTCTAATTATATAAATATGATATCCTTTAAACGTTCTCCATTATTATTTGAACTCAAGCGTACTCATTGAATAGCATTTTGCGTGAGTTTCCAAAATATCTGGAGTTATTAGGTTGATTTCTTCGGTGATGTCGTTTTTAACTCATAGCGAGTATCAGATATATTGATGTAAGCCCTTCCTTTACGGCATCCTCATAGGGAAAATCTGTCGGGGTTAATTAAATCAGGAGACCATGGTGGCCATGGAACGTCATCACAACGTGAAATTAAGTGACCAAGAAAGACAGCTCTTAGTACTGCCATGGTTTCTCTTGCTGTACGTGGTGGCACCCCATCTTGTTGGAACCACAAATTCTGCACGTCGAAATCGTCCAGTTGTGGCAATAAATATTCCTGTAGTATTTGCCTGTAGTTGTCTCCTTTCCGTGTCACGGTTGCACCATCAATATCCTTGAAAGTGTATAGACTGATAATTTTTCCACTCGTTATGTCACACCAGACTGCGGCCTTTTGCGCATAAAGTTTTTGCTCGTGGATTATCCCAGGGTCTTCATTACTCCATAATCAGTAGTCTTGTTCATTACCATACCCACCCACTGACATGGAAATGGGCCTCATCAGACATGATCAGGTGTGAGCTAAAACGCTCATCATTCGTCCGTCATAGAAACGCAGGTGCGAAATGCTCTCTTTGTTGATAGCACATTTTTATATAGTTTTGTTTTATTTTCAGAAGGAATAACACAAGCGACTGACAAAGTGACGAAATTTATGCCTAAGAAGAAACCTGACCTCCCAAACTTCCAGAATAACTAATGCGTTTCTTCAGAAAGAGATCAAATCAGACGAGAGTAACTAATCAGATGCAAAAGTCAATAAAGTTCCCTCATTAGCGTCTAGGCGAATGATGAATTAGAACCTGTCCATTCAGTTCATTTGCAAATGCAGCATGAAAAATAAAATTTAATTTCATTGATATAATTTTTTAATTTTTATCAATCAGAACACCTCAAGATATCTACATTAAAAAAATAATGATTAAAAATCTCTACGCTAGCAGAGATTTAGGCATATATCACCACACCAAACTACAGCAGTCAAAACATGATATTACTAAAGACTGAATGTGTGTATCAATGTCATGCAACTTTTCGATAATAGACAGAATAACAACCAATCTCTCACGAGAAACACACCCTATACCTGGCCTCCCTGACGAACCAAAGTCCATATCTCACAAAGACGAAAGAACTTTGATGAGGTGTTGTCAGTGGACCTCGAGAGACTTCTCGAATTTACTCACACACTTTTAAGTGAGTACCAAAAGCTGTATTGGTTGAATTGTCATAGGATCAGTATTGTTTTCACTTCTTTCAACCATCCGGCCACTTGGCTGCACGAATCTCATTGGGAGGGAACGAGCACTACACGACCTTCTGTAGATGCAACATCGTTTGCCATAATATTACGACCATTATAATTTACAGTTCATTTAGTTTAGTTTCCATTCGTTCTCACAATCGCAGTCAATTTACTTTCTCCATTTATTTCTGTCATGAAAATACACACAAATTTGCCATCACTTCTAGAAACTATAAGGTTTTCATATTTGTGTGAAATTCTTTTTCAGGAACAGAGTTAGTCAATGAATTTATTGTGTCTTTTGTTAAGAAATTTTTCAGTGACTGATCTTCATTTTTTGCGAGGCGAGGTGGTGGCTTTGCAGTTGGCAAACATGAAACAGGTACATTAAAAACCTTCGGTAAAGTTTTTGGGCGTGTGAATCGCCATTATAATTTCATAATGGAAGGATTTAAAGCCAATGTTTTTCAGGTATGAAAATCTTTGAATGATCATGAACAAAATTCTCACGAGAAGGCAACACAACCAGCTACTTCTGTACAGTTATCTCATTTTTAGGTATTTTAAGCAAACGATACTTCTTTGTATGATTATAATTACCATTACAGTTCACAACACTACATGTGTGGGGAATATTGGTTGATTACACGTATTAAAAATGGAAAAATTCCTAAATCCAACACTTAAGCTGAAACATCACTTCAGTGTCACTCGATTTTGAAGATCAAACATTGCTCATTACAAACTTTAAAGGGAAGAAAATAGTTCGCTCATGAGAGATTTAAGCTATGAATTTTAATGGGCATAAGCTCAGCAATAACTGTTTAATACACATAAAATTACAAAAAAACGCAGCAACACAAAACATTCACAAAATCCAGTGAAGAAACAGCTGATGCGATTTCAGTGGCCCTCCATTTGGAAAGGAAACTTTGTTCATAGCGAATTTTAGAGGATTCAAAAATCCATGCTTGAGACTTCTAACTCACAGACTTCAAATTGAGATAATATTTGAAATTACTGTTCAATGTGTTTAATATCACGTACGTTATTAACTATAATAAGTTACAAACACTGAAATGCACAAAAGGCAGGCAACTGCTCGCAAGGAAAGTTCGATCAAAACTGGCCTTCGCTAGCGATGGCTAAAATACACTCGTACATCTGTTATTTTTAGTTGTTCGTGGAGAGAGTTTGAACAGTTTATGCTGGGAAAAGAAAACAATAAAAATCCAGAACATCAATTTAAGGTCTTAATTTGAAAAGTTAAAATATAGACTTTTATTTACACGAACCTCTTAGTTCAAACCCATTGGTCCGCTGAATAAATTATTTAAGTAATTCATTCAGGGAAAATAATTGAAGTTATACTGATAGAAATTCATTCAAAAGGCCAATGGTTTTCCATTTGTTTCATCCCCTCATCAGTCTTCACCTTATTCCACAAAGTCATATACAAATTTGAGTCTATGTATATCTCTTGCACTTACATAACTGACAATTATTCCATTCTTTTGCATTTAAACAAGGTCCAGAGAAATTCTACGCCGTCAACTATTTTCTTGTGATGACTGTAACGAAGTTTTGCAAATGTTTTCGTTCAGCTGATTCAGAATTTATTAATGCTCATGTACTCGATTTTTGAGTCAACTGGTTTTTGCACAGTATGCTCCATTTTTTCTCTCCTATGAAATGGCAGAATAAAAACTACTCGAGAGCCAAGACCTCGTAAGAGTACTTTAAAAACTCTTCGCTGCAGCACTTGCAATATTGCCGTTCTTTTGCTTGTAGAGCTTCAGACTCTGCTGAAAATGCAAATCTGAACCGGGAGCGCATGAGGGATTGGATGCAAGGAAGCTCAATCTGACATGTAGCGCACCTGAAAATCAGCCAATATCTCAGTCTCTTGGCCAATTTAAAACATCCACGTTTTGATGCAGTAAATTAGTTCAATCATCCGTCGCGCTCTGTGATCAGTTCCGGGAATTTCAAAGCTAATTTGGACATGGGGATATTAAGAAAGGAAATTAGCGTTAGTTCGAATACGGCCTCGTCGTCATCATGAGGCTGCTGCTCATCAAGCTGAGATTGAGTATATTTGAGACTCTTCCCGCATCCGATAATTTTTGTGCAATTCTAGAGTCATCATTGGTATTTCGTACTTTTTCCTACGAGTTTACGCACATTTCGCGCTAACAGTTGAATGTCATTGAAAGCTGACAAGAATATAGAAACTATAGTTTATGGACTATTTCTAAACTGTAATGTTAGTATATCGTTATTCTCTTTTTGATCAAGCAACACTCGAGCCCCACTCATGTTACGTCTGGAGGAGGCCAAAAAATGTACTTCCATTGCAAATATACATGAATGGGATGCGAAAGCTACTTTATTATATGTCGTTTTAGGTTCATTATAACCTCGAATTATTTAAATAAAGACATTAATGTATGCTCCATTCATTTATTCCATTTGAATTACTATATAACTCAAGAAAGGAAAAGACGTGTAGTCATAGGGGCTTCAAGAGCGACTATGATGGTTGTAGGATTTGTGAGTAGTGAAGGTCATGTCATGCCACCATACATTTTTTCACAGGATCTTAGGGTTAATGCTGTTTGATACATTGTTGTTCCTAAAAAAGTTGTTAAGTCCTGGATGGATAAAGTATCCAATGAAAAGCCATACGTCTCTCAGTAAGACTCTGCGCCTTCTCACCAAGCTATAGTAACCCAAGACTGGTTATCAGAAAACTTTTACGATCATGTGACCCTAATTTTAGAACCCCAAACTCCCTAGATTTAAATCCCATAGACTATTACGCGTGAAATAATTAACTTTCTGATTTCCATAATTTTCTGATTACCAAAGTCAATATGTTTCGTGAAAGTATGAGAGCTGAGCGAGCTGACCTAAAACACGAGAGAGATATAGTTCTCCTCAGAAGCAGAGAGTGATTTGAGAGCTGGAAGGGATGTGACCCAATAAGAACTACCTAAAACTCTTTAAAAATAGAAAATCAATGAAAAAAATAAACCCGATTCAACTTCTGTGTTTTAAATATGACTATTAACTAAACCTTATGATTTCACAATGATTGANAATGATTGAAGACTTTGAATGAAAATCTGAAAAAATATCGTAAGGCTTTACCCTTTCGTTTTCATTGAAAAATTCGAGAAAAATTGAATACTTTCAATTTCAGTGAAATTCATTATAAATGTTCAGTAATCATTAGGGAAATCGATTCGCAAATTGCAATCCCTTATTAATCATGAAGAAGTGGTATTTAGATCTGAAATGATATTGAAGTACTAAACACAACATGATAATTCCTTACAAATACAAAATAGGTTAAAAAATAAAACCGACGCTATTTATGTGTTCTACATATGGGTATTACCTAAATATCCTGATTCCAGAATGATTGGAGACTTCGAATAAAAATCTGATATAAATCGTAAGGCTATAACCTTCAATTTTTATTAAAAATTTCGAGAGAAATTGATTACTTTCAATCGCAATCAAATTTACAGAAAATGTTTGGTAATCAATAGGGAACATGTTCCACAAATTGCTCCAGTAATGACTGCTCTAGGATACCAAGAGTAAAGATAAGAACATTCGGGGTTTTCTGGTTAAAAATTTTTTTATTATTATTAATTTAGCAATTAGTTTTTTTCACCACGAGTGCTACATCACTTGAGTATATTAAAGACATGGATTTCTTATACTTTTACAGCGAATATTTCTATGCATAGCTACTTGTAGGTCTGAATGCTCATGATTTCTAGCCCAAAATACAAGACCATACGCTAAGCGTACACATACAAGTAGTTTAAGATTCCCTAGACGCATCAAAGGTAATCTCCTGAGAGAGAAAAGCATGGACTGTGTGGAACATGGGAACAATGCCAGGTTTATTCCCACGCAGTATTCCGAGCAAATTGGGACACCAAGTTGAGAAAGAAGATGAATAAAAAATGAATAATCAGTGAATAAGGCCTGAGAATAAAAAGAAGCAAAGAGGCCACAAAAAGTAGAAGTCGTGAAGGTTTAGCTAAAGCTTAGTTGAAGAAACACAACAAGTGTCCCCACATGCCCAACTAACTGAACCCTATTGCCTATGGTATGCCTCCTGAATGGAATGAAGGGGAATAATTTCTGAGGCATGAAGTCAGCATGCGATTTGAAATAGCATGAGAAAATTGAAATATTGTTTGAATGCTCATTTTTGATTTCAGTACTTATTAATATTATCTTCTGTTATAAGATTAATTAGTTTAAAATTTTCTTTATACATTCAACTTGTGACGCTATATTAAAAATGAATGCTTCACCGGAAACTTTGATATTGTGGTTTTAACTTGCCGCAATTTTAATAAGACTTTGAATTCTCTCATCAGGACTTAAATCCTAAAATCTTAATTTCACCGTCTTCCAAAATGCAAGCTAGAGAATGACGGCAGAATTCCTTGCTCCTGCAACTAATATGGAGGCTAGATCTCGGTCTATCGGAAAGGAATTTCAGCAATTGAAGTAATCCCTCGGCGCGTGTGATAGCGGGAGAGCTGCTTTTGAAAGGGAGCTATGATGGGATCCGCCATTAATCTGGCCGTCAATTATTTACCAGATAATACCTGAACAAGAGCGCTCAGAATTCGCAAGGTTTGCTCAACGTTTCATCGTGAGCGAAAAATCAAGAGTGGAAGGCTCAGACCAATTTTAATCCTTAGCGTGACTTTTCCAACCGAGTCCCAACCGAAAATAACAACAATTCGAGTATTTCAATTGTTACAGCGTTAGAATGAAAAAAATGATTATAACTCTTCCGTAGAAGGATTTGTTCCACATTATCAATTTTTTTGGTCGTTATTCAGGGGAAATTTGAAATTGGATGACCGATTTTTATTCGCAAGGAACATTGTATACTCTGAAGCTACTATTGAAATCATTTTCAAGTTCTACATCTCGTGCATTGACCGTCGCCTCTTATCGAGCTCACGAATCCAGCCACAGTTGTCTCTAATGCAGCCGCTTGACCATCAAGCAAGACAACCAGACTACGTTCTGTGCTCATTTGTTTGGCAATCATAGTCACAGTCTTTCACATAATATCTAAAATTCGGGTAATCTTGAATTGTCTTTGTTGAGGGTTCGTGAGCCCGGAGGGCTGTAAGAGG
>VOMN01131204.1:0-24930 GCA_014899125.1 Orchestia grillus | reverse complement strand
AAACACTGAAATTTTTGGAGAGACAGCCTGCGCATCCGTAAATAGGCAACGGTAGAAAAACAATATAATTTGGAAAAATTATATTGTTTACTTGTTGTAAGGATGTTGTCTACTTAAGGATGTTGTCTACTTTATCAGCGCTTCCATCAACTATGCATTGACACTGAACGTATCCGCTGTGTAAAGAGCATGTGTAAAGAGTCTAGCCACGCCTCATGAGCTCAACAGCAATGACCAGCACCAGTGTACAGTTACGTACTCCTATTTGAACAAACCACGGCGCCGGGCTTTTTAAGTTTGCCTAGAATACAATTCACCCTTTGGAACTAATGACTATTCTTTTACTCCACAAATTTCAGGTTTTTATTAGTAAAAACTTCATTTTTTCAAATTTCCTCACATCACACACTTTTTACTAAGATTTGTTTAACGCTGCATCTTAATGAAGTTTCAAGCTGACACTAAATTATTGTATTGACGATATTCAACATTCGTTTCGAGTTGATTCAAAAAGTAATCAAAGCTGTGAGTGAGAAATGTCCATGACTAATCTTTTCAATTCGGTACTTGCAGTTAAGTACATAAATAACGGTGTTTGTGTCTGTGTGAACAACAAACTAGGCAACACAGCGACAGCACTCTGCTCTGTAATATTAATTTAACAAAACACACACTAACGAAATTTGCTTATGTTATAGGAACTTCTTTGCATGCCTCCTCCATTAGAAATAGAGAGCAAAATCATGACGAGCTTTTAATCTGGCTGCTTTGATCCTCTACCTATCACGAACAACTATCATCACAATTTACATTTTAATAGCATTTATTGCGAAAATTTTCTGATTTTCAGCAGTTACTAGGATGAACCACAGAGAAGTGCATATAAGAACATCTTTCTGCAAAACGTCTGCAAAGTACGTGACAGCAAAGAAATTTTCTAAGATAAGAGACAGGTGACGTAAAATTCAGAAACTGGTGTCAGTTCGAGTAAATCATTGAAATCAAACAAACCATGTCGAACGCATGAAATGAAAAATTATTCGATGAAAAACAGAAATACACGTATTGTTCGTTTACACTTGTCAACAGAGTAGCATTTTATACACTGCTCAAGTCGAAATTCGTTGAGAAAATTCGGAAGTCGAAAGTATTTGAGCAAGAATACGAGATTTTATAAGCAATTGCTGAATATTTAGTTACACGTGTGCTCTCATATGTTATCACACTTAATTAAATACCAGACCCTTAGGATAAACTCGTTCGGCCAAGTCAAGGTCTGTTGGAACTAGCGGATGTGAGAGGGGGTGGAACTCACGTACAGTAGCAAGTTTCACAGCTCAACGCATGGAAGAGGAAGGCTTACATGTCTTTGTAAAGTCAAACTATGAAAAAATAGGATAGAATCCAGTTAAAGAGTTAAAATGATGAATTTAGTCAAATAGTAAGATTTCTTTTTGTCATGGACGGTATTATTTTCATATTTCCTATAAGCACGTCCCTAAGTGAGAGAAACTTGATGCCTCGAATCATTGTTCGGCAAATTCTAATACACATATTTTATCCCTACATAATTGAAATCTCTCGTAAAGAATTTAAGTATAAAATTCACATCGTTGAAAATCGTAAGCGAATGGACAAAGTGCAATATGCTTTTCTTCGTTACGTTATGTAATTATTGATCGGCTTAATCAAGATTATCTGATTCACTCTGCAAACAGATAAGACATTAATTTCCACATTTCAAAAGTTCTGTTTCATTTCCGCAAACACTTCATTGAAAACACGGACACTCCCGCAACATTTCCGAGTGCAGGTAGTTAAATAAATAAATTTAGCACTTTTCCTCGCTTTTCAACTTGAGTTGTAAAGCCTTAGTAAACTTTCTATAAAATGGTTATTTTTTAATTTAGTTCATTTTGTGCCAAAGTTCGACGCAGCTAAATTAGTTGCTTAAAGGAACTATGAAGGAAATCCAAAAATTTAAGGAGTGTTGTTAGTGTTAGTGTGTTAGTATTGTTGGCATTAGTTATTAATGGATCAATGGTATAAGATATTACCGTATTAATTGGAGTGTTACTTACAAAGATTTGGCTAATTTACGAATGTTGCCCCAGTTTGTGAGTTCTGGCGGAAAGAAACGAAAGGTCTAGCATTCGAGAGAAGGTCGCACAATACCGAGCTAGCTTTAGTGGAGCAGTGGGCAGGCCATCGGTAGAGATACTCCAAATTTTTACCTCAGTAAACTTCCCTCCTTGCCGGTTTCAAAGCTCGAGTAGCACGATGATGCAGCGGGATCATACACACCCCCAACATGGGGGGAGATTCGAGGTGAGCGTTTTTCTAAGGAAGACAGCAGTGCATCCTCCTGCAACTTAGCCAACCTCTGAAGGGCTGAATAGCCTTCTAAAGTATTACCAGGGGCAAAGGACTTGCTGCGTGTAGGCGAATCAGGAGAAGGATAAAAATCTGATGAATTAGGTGCAATTTGAGAAAGCATATTTTGACAAGACCCGCGAGAGGAGCAAGATCGGTCATACCTGTCGGCAGCTGAGGAGCCAGAGGCCACGTCTTCGTCAATACCGCCAAAAGTGGGACTTTTGCCTACACGTTTGACGCGATCATCTCCGCTCGCTTTGCGAGCGTGAGTGCGTTTAGGCTCAGCTTGATTCTCGTTTCCTGGTCGCTGCCGATCCGATGATCGTCTGTCACTTTCTCTACTGCTTCTACCACTTTCATCTCGACCACATGAATTTTTCTTGTTGCTGAACTGTTCCGCAAAACTTGGTGGCTTACGAGCACAGTCTCTCGGCAGGGATCGCCGCTTGGCAACTGCTCCTACGCTCTCAGGAGTATAAGTCCCACTGCCTCGAGGGCTGCGATCTAAACTCATTAATCTACTGGTGCTGCCCGTTATGGTACCTCGATATGGAGATGTCCTGTCATTTTCATTGAAACTAGAATGAAGACTTTGCTTCAATTTATCACTGGCAGGAGAAACACTACTACGCGTCATGCTAGATTCTTGAATTGAAGGCGATGGAGCTGTTTTGGTTCTTTTTACTTTATCACTAGAAAATTCAGCTCTTAATTTTGGTATGAAGAGATCATCACGTCGTAACCTATCACTGTCAGTCAAGGGAGGACCAATATCACTTTCTCTCCACACATTGGCAACATTAGAACGAGAATGATTACAAGAATCTAGAGTTAAACTATTTAGTCGAAGGCTACTTTCGTCACTCGATGCTTTGACACTTGATAAATAATCAGAGTAGAGTTGAGGCGAAACCTCCCTGAATCGAGCCGAAGTTTCTTCCTCTGTTGGGTTCATATCTCCGAACATGTATCTAAACCTAACGTCGTTGAGGGAAGGCGCTCGCTCTGGTGAAGGGGAATCTGCATCGGTTCTTGAGAAGTCTGTCCGAGAAAAGCTTTCATCGGATGAACTGATACTGGGAGACCTATTCACAGAACTGATCTCGTCAGCCGACGAATGAATGCGGGCCGCGTACAGTTCACGGTTGGACAAGCCTGGAAGGCTGTCGTCACTGTAATGACGAGTGAGATTACGTAACTTGCTGCGTACCCCAGCTTCCTCAACCGGATAATGTTTGGGCAACCCTGGTAAAACGAGACCAGCTGAATTACTGGCTTCAGCAGGCCCCGCAGTAGTACTAGCAGCAGTCAGCGCTACAGCACGGCAATGAGGCTTGTGCCGAATCTGACTCGGCTCGGTAGGCTGGCGTACTCGCGCTTGTGCTGAACGCGACTTCCAAGAGGCGCCTTGACGGTCACTGTCACGCTGATCCCAGTCTGGGAAGTGAGAACCGACAGGCCACTTTTTCTGTTGCTGTTGAGGTTGATAATGATGGTGATGGTGTTGTTGCGATTGTTGCGATGGTTTCTCATGGTGGTGATGGCTGTGATGATGGTGATGATTATGCTTGTGCTGTGATCTTGGCATCTGGAGTTGGGCTTTTGGCGTACTCTGAGGGCCTTGAGGTTCTTGGGGTAGTTTTTGGGGTCTCTGAGGAGCCATTAGTAGTCTTGGAGCTTGAGTGTTTGGTCGCACAACATTCCCATCTCCTTGGTTGCCGTAGTGTTGTTGCTGGGCATTGGAAGACCGTGGCAACACGTGAGCTGCGAGGGAGGCTGGGGCGTTTTGAGCCACAAGTAAGGGTTCACGCTCGCACGAATGTACACCACCTGCCGAACTCGAGTAGTCTGGAGCATTCCCATCTTTTCTTTTTGAAGGCACGGCACATTGGTTTAAGCTCATATTGACTACAGCAACTTGCTCGCAGTATGAGTCTCTGGAGTTGGCGGTGTCTGCAGCAGAGCGTACAGGTGCGGCATGGCTGTACTGCGTTCCGTTAGCAGCGCGACCGTGAGGAGGTACTTCCGGGGCAGCAGGGTGTCCAGTCGATTTGTTCGTGTAATGGACTCCTGACCCTGACAAATACAATATTATTACTCTTGAGACGCATAGGAAAACAACATATATTCCACTGTAGGAAAAATACAGGGTGCGGCGGCTGGGTGAGGATATTTTAGTATGTTAAATGAACAGTAAAATTTTGGCAAAAAATATATACATTTGAATCAAATTTGCAGAAATATCGCTGATGATACTTCTTAATGAAATTATTCTATGAAGCCACCTTTGGCTTCAATGACTGCTTTTGTATCTGTCCGAAACCGTTGACAAAACTGAAATTAAGTAGTGCTAATTAATTTCAGACATCATCTGGACAATTACAGCTTTTATTGAAGTCATGGATTGATGTGAATATCTATTAGTTTTTTTTCAATAATGATCCACAAGTAATGGTAAATAGTATTTAAATCTAGCGAGTTTGGGGCCGCAAGTTAGGTGTCACATGATAAAAAAATTCTATGGTAACCAATGTTGGGTTACTAAGGCTTTATGAGAAAGTGCTGAGTCAACCTGGAAGACGAATGGCCTCCCATTGGATACTTTATCTATCGAGGAATTAACCGTTTTTAGAACATCAATCTATTTAGCAGCAGTAATCCTAAGGCCCTGCGGAAAAATGTAAGGTGGCATGACATGAATTTAACTACTCACAACTCCTAAAACTCTCATAGTTGCAGTTAAAACAACTATGACTGCACGTCTTTTCATTTCTTGGCTTATCATATCAATTTCAATGGGTTATCTGAAACAAATAAAATAATATTATAAATGATCCGGGTGTATAATGAACTGGAAACGACATTTCCTCAAATGGCTCTCGCACCCTGTATGATGAAATGATTTTTGCACTCTGAGACACTGGAATTTGAATTAAATCTAAATTTTGTCTTCAAATATTTTTCCGAAAATTTACACTATGCATAAGACAAATCTCAAAATGGACAGTAGAACGTCCTTCGCTCAAATCTAAAAAAATCAATACTAAGGTTAATTCTGAGGGTAATAATTGCAATGAGGAACGAAAAAAAATCCCTCACCATACGGATACTGCTGCTTGACGTGCTGTTGCCTTTGCTGCTGCTGGTGCCAGGGGGTGTTGCTGCGGTGAGGAGGGTCTTGCACTCGAAGCGTCGGGGGCTGGGCGCGCCCTAGCAAGAAGTACGTTGTCATGTCCCCTTTACCCTTGACTTTGACTGTGCCTCGACATTGGAAGTCATACGGATACTTGCACAGCACGTTGTAAACTTCCTCTGTTACCTGCTCGCATATATGGAACATTTTAATGTTTACAAATGTTTACGAATTTTTTTTAACGCAGTTTGTGCACACCGTTTATAAGTGGAGCGATAATTCTTACCCATCAATTATGATACTTTTTTCTACAGAAAATAAAAGACCACACATGATGTATCATGTATGGTAGAAAAATATACATTGGTACTCGTCCTCCAAATTACACATTTAAAGTTCATCACAGTCTTCCGTTATTATCTTGTGACATTACATCAGAAGGACGTAAGAAACAGTTGTTGACGCCATAAAAAATTAAAATTATCTTTCAATCCCTAGGAGAGTATGAAAATAAATCTACCCACCTGGGTGTGGTCAGGCAGGCCTGTGGAGTCCATGCGGCTGGCAACGTTGACGGTATTGCCCCAAATGTCGTACTGAGGCTTGCGGGCCCCTATCACCCCCGCCACAACGGGGCCCATGTTCATGCCTGCCCACCCAGCACTCAATTATACCAAATGGTTCTCTCATACAACTGAAGTATTCCTAACGTATTGTAATCACAGAAACAAATGAAGCTAAAACGGTATGAAATTTAAGGAATCGTGAATCTAAACTAGGTATGATTTACAGTTACTAGATTTCTGGCACGATCAAAGCACTTTTGTCTTGAAGTAAAACAATACTAAAGTTACTTTTGAAGCGTTCTGGGAGTATGCATTGTCCGAACCAATCCTCTCCGCAAGGCTAGCTTACTAATTCAGATGACTTTTTAAAATAATTAACATAGTCTGGTAGGGTAAAAAAGTCAAGAATATATGTATACGTATAGTCGGCTAAAGAGTTTGTCATACTCTGAAAAAATGTAGAAATACCAAAGTAATTGAACCTAATTGTTTGTGGGACCATCTTTTAATTGATAACAGCTTTTATTCTAGTAGGCACAGATTATAAAAAAATTCACACAGACAATCTAAACAAATATTTGTAAAGAGCACGAACAAGCGTTAAGAAAGGTCTTCCAATGGCGAAGGAAAAGGTGTTCCACTACAGTTGGTCCCACAAATTTTCGGTGGGGTTTAAATAACCAGCTGTCCAGGCCATTCCGTATGAGAAAATGATTCTTCGTGATCCCTGTACCAATCTTACGCTACATGGGACTGGTCGACATGAGCGTTGTCGTTTTGAAAAGTACTGGAACTAGCAAAAAATAAAAATCTTCAGTAGAATGTACTTGGTCACCCAGGATGTTCAAATAATCCTGAGATTTCATTTTGTTGCTGCACAAGGTTGCCGAACCTAATTCCGACCTTGTGAATGACCAACATATCATAACACTGCCTCCGGAAGCCAGTACTGTCGCTGCAGTTCATGAAGAACCCAACGCTTCATGAACCCATCGTGGTCTTTTTTTTTGCAAATTGGAGCCATTCCATTCGATTAGCTATACTGACTGGTGGTTTCCTAGGGGCGACGTAACTCCTTAATTATATTTCCTTCAGTTTTCGGCGCGTGGTGCGTGTAGAAGTTTTTTAGAACCTTCGTTGAACATGCTATTTTGAACACTTTTCCGCCAATTTGCATTCATCAATCGCTTCAGAGAACGCATGTCGCGAATATTCAGAATTTTAGCTTTACCATTATTACAGCTGAATAACTGCACGTCACCATCGGGTTTTCCATAGCAATAGTTCTTTGCATATTCCCAAGTTCCATGTCCATCATGTAAGACACTTCCCTGACGGATTTTCCAGCCCTATAACCTGTCTTTGGTCAATGAAATAAGTTTTATTTGTAGGCTTTTATCCAGCAGTATTATTGATGCTTGTTATCGCAGAGAGATTATTTGCAGTACTGACTACCAGTGACATTGAACGGAACTATTATAACAATTTTCTTTTTCGTTAAATTTGTTATGAGGACATGTGAAAAAATTGCATTAATTATATCTACATTTAAATAGGGCGTAACAAGCCTTTCGACCGGGTAGTGCATACAGATAACATAAAACAAAGTTACGAAATAACTTAAAGATATATTTGCTTTCCCTTCCATTTGAAGACTTTCATGGAAAATTCTTTAACAATAACTAACACTCATCAAAAAGTTTGTAACGAAAGTTAGTTCGCTGGCTAACAGATGACGGGTCATTTAAATACCAGCATGGTCATCTTAATACCCCCATTTTAATCCCCGATGTACCCCTGCATTTAAATTTCTTTATTATCATTTTGTTCGCAAGACCCGGTGGACTAACTCGAAACGTGAAATCATTGTAGAAGATCGACATTGAAGAAGCAGTGCTTGATCACGAGTACGTACCAACTCTGAGCGTGAAGTTATTGTAGGAGTTCTCATTGATGTTAGCGAGGCAGTCTCTGAGGCCGAGCACGAACTCGGCCAGCACGCACATGTAATAGCCAGCCGAGTCGACCTGGTCTTCCTGGATGCGATGCTCTGGCATCAGCCCTACTGCTGCCATAAATGTCGAGCCCACCGTCTTGATTTTGTCGATAGAGTTGAAACGCTCGTCGTCCAGCAACTGTTGTCCCATGCGTTAGGGTAAGAAGACAGCATCATTGATTTTAATAAACCTACTGTAGGTCTAAAAACGAAGTAGACAGAGATTGCTATTTCGGGTCATTACGAGATAGCATTTAAGAAACTAACTAAATATATCAAATCATGTAATAATTTATGAACTAGTATGTTAGGATGGTAACGCTGTCAAAGCTGCTGTCCTCAAGGTTTACGGGAATAACATGGAAGTATATTAAATTATTACTGAATTTAGACACTGTCCTCTGATGTGCGAATTTTCCAATAATGAATCATGTCCCGTTACGTTAAAATAGTTTGCTAATGCAAAAGTTCGTGCATTTCTTGCTGATAGATTGCGCTATCATGTGCGGATGAAGCGGGACAACTGTGGCTCTCTCCTCCTGAAAGAATTTTCCTACCAGTACAACATGTTGCCCTTCTGATTTCGGAGAAAATACCTGGGTACCCCACACCAGACTTAAAGATCAGATCTAAGTAATCATTACATAGGAAATATTTTACTAAAACTAAATCATCGAAGTATGTCATGGAAAAAATAGCAAGGAAGGCTACTTTCATATTTATCATTGTTTATTAAGAAATATATAACAACGGTAAAACCGTGCGAAAAGCAAAACATTGACCTGCTAAAATCAAGGTGTGTATAACAGAATAGACAACTAAGTTCAATTATAGATTTGAATTTAATGATGGTATACAAATAATCTTCGTTGCAATAAATTGGAGATAGAAAGGCCATGAAGTGTAACATGCGCTTCTGCCACGACTAGATCAACAAGCCAAACAAACCAACGACATACATTTTTTCAATACGATGTATAGTATATTCGTATATACCTTCAAGGTCATGAATATTCCTTAATGACTACAACAATTATAGCACGTAATAGTTTTCAGAGTCGACGCGCGAAGTTTAAGGCAAGTGATCTAAAGTGAAAAAAAAACTCTTCATTTCACATAACTAGCTGCTCCTAGAATTTAGTGTGCAGCAGCGGTAATCATCAAAGACTTCGTATTCAATTTAGCGATGACCTTTTACTTAACTGTAATGATACTAGAAACGGAGGACTTGTTGAATAGACATGACAAGAACCCAACAGAACCAAACCTGATCAAAATCAGCGATGATTTCGTTGAGGAGGCGTAGGCATTCGGTGCCCTGGTTGTTGACGTCGAGCTCGACATAGAACTCGTGAAAGTTGGGGATGGTGGCGAAGATGACGCCAATGCAGCTGTAGCTCTGATGGTACAGCTCCTAAACAAATAAAATTATACAATTGGCATGTGTTTTCTCAAACAGTTATGCGTTTGTAGAAGGATAGTAAGTCTTTCTTAACAGCTTCACATCCTATCTTGAAGTGTAAACATTGATTCATACGTGAAATGGAAGGTATTACATATTTCCTATATTTTCTGCGTGCAGGACGATTAAAGTGCTAAAATTATCTACCTGAATAACGTAGGAATATTACCGAGTGGTCATTAAGGGAATCAAGGAACGAACCATGTTAGTGCGGAACTGGTTATCCAGGAAGTGGGTAGCCACATGAGCTGGCAGCAAGTTGAACAAGATCCGCCTGTTGCTCTCTTGGAGAGCGTCCATGTCTTGCTTCTCCTCGGTCGCCTGTGATGAACAAAATCAACGTGTAGACGATGTACCGGAGCTAGTTTTAATATTTGATGGCACCTACGCCAGCGAAACAGTAGTGAATCGTTCACAGCCAGACATAGGCTCGTGTATGATCGTCGGACGTCTAGGCAGCAGGACCCGTCATGCATATTATTATAATTATTATCATTATTATTATTGTTTAATCTTAGTTAGCTTGAAGCTTCCTAGCTACATGGAATACGATCCCAAGTGAGCAGAGAGAAGGGACCAGTTAAACTAAAGAAAACTGGGAATCTATGCACTATGTGGGTTTCCCTCACAGTATCCGCTGTACATGGAAAGAGCAAGTTAAGAATGAAGAAGGTGGAGAAAAGGCGAAGACGAGATAGTGAATAAAGTGAAATATTAACGGAAGTGAAGTGAGCCCGAAAGATGAAAGTCCCGATGACGTATCAATAGCTGAGGTAAGCTAACAGTAGCCCTGGGATCGTCCGGACACACACATGGTACTACCTGGTATCTCCTCATATGTACACACGCGTTTGTCGCCCCAGCGTAATTAATTGATATCACTACGTACCAAAATTTCACTTATGTCTTGTTCCCGGGTTTACTCTTTTACACCTTTGGAATTATTTTAACGATAAGACTGTATTTAGTTTAAAATGAAAAACTAGCTGCAGCCTCATGTATATAGGAAATAAGGTTGCAATTAGGTTTTTATGACAAGCTAACAGCATATTTGAGAAAATGAATTCTGAAATCCATATACAGGAAAGGCTAAAAATATTTCCCAATTTTAGCATACTGATTACTCAAAAACCATCAATCGTAGAGAGATGGGATTAGTCTATTTTTGTCTGAAATTTTATCTTTTGTAACCAGTTCCCAAATTTTTATTGTATTGTTGATGATTTGTTTCAGGCGCAATGATGATCCGAGTGAGGAGCATTTATCGCTCACTTGCGCACGATAAAAATTTTCTAAATTCATTCCCATGTGCACTTTGAGATATGAAAGAACAGAGAGATCACTCATTTACAAAGATAATTTATTAAAACATTGCCTATTTCCAAAACAAATCACTTAATGAAATATCAGTGGAAGCCCTTCTGTTCCAATTTAATTAGGTACAGGGACCGCTACTGTTATAGAGACGTTTTTGGCACCTCTCTCATTTTCCTCATTACTTTTTTAATTAGTTCAGGATTGTCACTGAAAATGGTCTCCTACAGATATGCAATCGCAATAAATATCAGTATTCTTAAAAGTCATTCCTTTTTTCAACAGTAACCTTAATTGATCATTGAAGCGCTTAACTGGTCATTTGAACTCCCTTCAAATTCTTGTTTCCCCGTAATGACTTTCGAGTTGTAGAGCTCATGATACATATCATACACTTGGGAAACTCGTGAGATTTTGTCGTCTAGCCGATGTTTTTTCAGAGCATAGAAACTCATCAAGTTCATAGCGTGTTAAAACTCTTAGGAAGTTGCTAATCATATTTACTAAAACATACAATCTATGAAACGCAACGGTTCGATGCTCCTACAACATCATCAGGATAAAATAATTCGGAACAAATTTCAGTCACATTTAACAGAATGTAAAAAGTGCGACAACTGAATTCGAGACTTTTCATAAAATTATTCAAGTAGGGTACACGAGTTGAAATATACAATGTAGAAGACATTTCAGTCACAATCAACAAAATATAAAAGTGCTAAAGCAAAATTTGAGAAAATCCATGAAATTATACGCGTATGGCACACACCCTGCAATATAAAATTTGGTACATGTTTACAGTACGACTTGCACAAATAAAATAGAGGACTACTGCGCTAGTTCCAACTCTTCACAAGAAACTCTTCACTATGCAGTCTATTCTTGTGAAGATATGTAATTTTGTTTCAGTTTCTTTTATTTGCTCAAAATAGTCTAATCAAACATCATAACACTCCTGACCACTGAAAAAAAAACTATGTACGGAATAAAAAACAGTAAAACCTAAGCATGTCAAAAGAACTTTTGTATCTCGAGGATGTGAAACTGGTTTGCGATGCTGGCGACAGACGCGTCTGAGCACTCGGAAACGACTTCAGCACGAGCATTCAACAGACGATACTTTAGCTATACCCTTGCCCACCACATCTTTGCTTCTCTAATTCTGTGTTTATTTTAAGTCCTACCCACATATTTTCACGATAAATGTTGTTCTGGTAATTCATAGGCGAAATTATAATTAAGTCAATTCAAATTCATCAGGAATTTAAATTCCTCATTCTGTCATATCCGTAACCTCGTGTGATTATGTATCGTGACGGAATTTCTACGAGAGAGCGGAGCCGCTTTGGATGCCCTCTCATAGGAAGCTACAAGGCCGCGAGGTAAAGGGTCAACTGGCTCTCCACACAGCCACTGGACACACTAAGCACAGCCATCATGCGTTTACCACGTCTTCCTATCTCTCGCCGAGAAAGCCATTTGCTCTTAGTGACGTGATCCTAAAGTGATTAGCATCGACTCGGTCGGGTTATTTCCCAGTGAAACTTAGAATTGCTGTTATTATTATGCTTCTTGGAAAAAGTTTATTTAGTGAAATCCGACATTCAGAGTGTTGTAAATAATAGTTGCGCTCAACTCGTTAAATGATACGACCAACATCAACACTCACACACTCGATCTGTCGCACCAAGTCCCTAGCTCATCTCTCCGACAACGTTCTGGATTTATCAGGTAATTTGTACTGTATTTTACTGCAGCGTGTATATTTACCCGTTCTGTAGTGCTCAAGAGTTTGGATATGCAGAATCCTTCAGACTTCAGGATGTTTTACATGTTGGAATTGTTAGAATGTTTAGGATGTTAGAAATAAATTAGTGAATACTGCAACTACATTTGCTTACTAACTGTGTTTATAAAAGCAATTCGGGATTGAAAAGCAAAAGGTCTTGAAAATAACATTCATGACACCCGTAATCCGTAATACTCCTCCAACATCCTCAGTGCGCAATTTATCTTCGCTCAAAATCTATCTTTGAAATCACATTGTAGAATGAAAAGTTCTCCGACTTGATAGTGCCTGTTCGCGTTCACATATATGCTACTAAACGTAAACAAAATCATCAAGCACTATGAAATCTCAAATGCAACGATGCAAGTTGATGCCAATCCGTTCCTCAATTTATTAATAGAATATTTCATTCTACGTCACAAAGAGTCGATCACAAAACAAGAGCATAGCTTGATAGTGAGCAACGATGGCAATCAATTCGAACAGAAAACAATACACATCCGATACCACGAATCCAATCATTTCATAGCAAAACAATGAGGATCATAACACAGTATTTCCAACTAATATAGAATTTTACATTTTATTATTACAAAATTATACTACTGGAGCTACTAAAGCACATATGCACATACTTCGAAATGTTCTTATAAGAAGTGCTGGGTAATCAAACTACACTTTTTCTAAATATTCTTTTCTAAGGGCGTAACGCAGCTTACTAAGTCAAACCTATAATTTTGTGCATGTTTCTAATTTATTCAAAGGCTTTAAGATCCTGAGGTCAGCAACGGCGTTTCCTAAATGTACAATATAGACCTAAAGGTCTAACCCATGAAAACAAGTTTCCTTGGGCTTACCTCTGTAACATTGTACTATATGTTGATATTTTTCACAGATATTTTTCTAATAATAATAAATAGAGATTTATTCAAGTTAAATCTTTGTAGTTCACTTAGCTTTAGATCTTACAAGATATAGAAGAACATTTTGTTACCTACTTGAAATTTTTTGTAGCTCAAACACTGCAGGATAGCATGTCTCTCTAAAAAGTTCAATTAAAAGATTGAACAGCAAAATTTTTCAAAACTCCATATTTGTTGCTATGCATTCGTAAATCGAAGCTGTATACTGAATTCGGCAAAATTCGTCTCTACGGAACTGAGGTTTATCAAAAGAAATTCAACAGTATCATTGTTTCTTACTTATCTGCAGAACCATTTGATGCCAGAGCAAATTTCGATCAGGCAGGAAGTTAAGGGACTTTCTTACGTTAACATATATAAACGGAAGACGCTCAAAGATTAAACTGGAACAACCAATTGCGAATAAATAAATGGGAAACAATAAGTACGAACTCCCCATATTTGGTGTGGGAATGAATTTTACTTGTAAACAGAATAAGGTTAATATTCCAAAATTAATAATCTACATAAAAATAACTTTCCGTATTTAGCATTTCGGTACATTAACATTGTTTTAAGAGAAAACTAGTTCTTGTGCAAGAAAGTTTTTTAAGAAGTGAGAAATAGCCAATAATAGTGGAAAAATACCTGTCTTTGCCAGAGGAAGTCCAGCCGAGCCGTCCATTCAACCTGCCTGCCGTGCACCAACACAGCCGCCATGAACAGCAGCACTTGTACCACAGCGAGCACTTCCAGGGGTACGATTGCCCTGTATGATAACAGTGCTTAGTTAGCGAAGCGTTGAGCTAACCTACAGCGCTATAGTGCTGGATTAATACAGGGATAGTATCGGTCTGCTCAATATCACTTCCAGGTCAGCGAAGCGTTGCCCTTATTTGTAGATAGAGTGTACTGAGAAAGTGGAGTAGTACGAAGTTTTGCACATTATCAATAAACGATTAGGACTGGTAATGATATTGATCATACGTCAAGTTACGGGATAAAAAGTGGTGTTATCAATCGATGCTCTGCACTGAATCAGCACTAGGAGGGTACAATAGTTTTGCCCATAAGGCGCACTGAATCAGTACATGCAGGTATGCCTCGAAAACTATTAAAACACAAAAATTGGATTAAGGATAACTCCGCTTATGATACTTTCCCCAACAAAACAGAAGGATACTTTTCACGTTTTTCCACGTTTATTGCAATACGAGTAAAATGTTGAGAGGTGTCATTCGACATATTTATATTTTTCAATTTTCATTGGCAATTAATTTGACTCCACGACAATGAAGGCACCATTTAATCAGTTTACTGATGCAAAGTTTCTGATTCTTTTTCCGAGATCCCACGGTAAGCGAAAACTTATTTTTTAAGCGCTTTAACATTTTTGCTTGAGTAAATCTTACCTCCCAACGAACCTGGTTTATATTCGAGTCGAAAGCAACAGATTGTCTCTGCTTGTAGAGAACAGAATTAATAAACTAGCATGAATGGACCTTAGAATTCCACCATATGAGAAGAAGAAAGGAGCAACGAATAGAAGCCCCGATATTTAGAAATCCTTTCATCGAAGCCGTTCATGAAATCTAGCGCTCAGGGATGCAAGTTGGAGCATCTGCAAATAAGGATATCATTCGCAAGATAATAATTAACTTTTACTTTTTAAATTATTTAAAGGCACACAAGAGTAGGAACGTACCCGACCCTGGCATCGTAGCAAGTGAAGATGGGCGTATGGGTCACGAAGATGAGAAGTGAGTACACAACGGTCATGCAGATCAACAGCAGTAGCTTCACCAATACGGGGAGGCGGAGGAACAGCGCAACTGTCAAAAAACTTATGATGCACGATAGAGGGATGTACTCAGGCAAGGGGCACCACAGGTTGCGGATGCTGCCTCCTGTACTCGCCAGCAGAGGACCGGGCACAACACCCCCACTGCCCCCACCGCCGGAAGACCAATGGCTCATCGAAGTCAACTCGCTAAGGTTGTGGCAAGGGCCCACCGGCAGCTCGCAGCTGAACTGCAACCGATAAAACGAATCGTACACGAAAGCACTGAGAAATGAGATTGGAGAGTCGATAGGAAGTTGTACGTCAATTAATCGAAAAAAAGTAAACTTACACGTATCAACGCAAACAATTTGACAGCCATACACACTGAAAGGGAACATGAATCATATATATATATATATATATTGACGGGCTTAAGCTCACCGCATTGACTTGTGTCATAACGTAGATGACGGTTACAGCCGCTATGGTGAGCACAAGTCGTAAAATGAAGCTGCGTGACGGGTCCGACGTGCTAACTCGTAATCTGCACGAAGCAAACGAAAATAGCCATAATGCTTCTTGCATACCACGTAGTACGACTAAGTTAATTTAACATGTCAATTCTTCGAACTTTAAATACTGATATTAATACTTGAAGTAACCCTATTCCAGCTTCATAGAATTCGGTTTTTCTTTAAAGCAAATGAGAAGAGCTAGAAAAACTAAGTCTTGACTTTGATATCGTTACACAATCAGTCGATGTTTTTTCGAATATAATATCGACGAGAAAGTCCGAAAGAATTTGTATTTAGCATTGGCAATTACGTCTATCGAGGCACCAGTAATAGTTACAAAAGTACGTTCAAAAGGGAAGCAGTGAGCAGTATATAATTATGAGAAAGACGCAATGATTGTGTAAAAATAACTATTCGTCTTATTTAATTGTATTTGCTCAAGCGTCGTCTTCACATTTGAAATTTGTTGTGAACAGGCGCTGCGTATTATGCGAGGGGTGATCAAAAATTTCGGTAAACATGTCTGACACTGCAATATTTTTGACACTTGGGGAGCCTAAAGTGATAGAGCTTCGGGATAGCATCGCACTGAGACACTCGTGTGCAGTGGCGGGTATTAGCGTTCCAGTGTCCGTCAGTGTGCATCAATGAGTCGCGAAGTGAGGGTGTATTTGCGATGTCCTGCAATTTGAGTAAAATGTCGAATAATCTTGAACAACGTGCACACGCAGAATTTTGCCCCAAACTTGATAAATCGGCCACAGAAACCCACAAAAAGCTTCAGTAAGTCTACGGAGACAGCTGTCACACACAAGACTGTTTGACAGTAGTTTAGGATGTATAGAGAAGGACTGAATTTCTAGACAATGATCATCGTTCAGAGATTTCCGTCCTTCTCTGTGCCTCCGTAGGCTTGCTGAAGGATTTGGAAGGTTACTGTAACCGGTTTAATGAATTTGAAACAAATTTTGATGTTTGCACATTCATTGACATTTTACTTCATACGTCGGACGCCACAAAGACTTCCTAACTTTACGACTCACAGTACCACACTGACACAATGAAACCCGCCATTCCGCACGAGTACGATGCTATCCCTAAGCTCCATCACTTTAGCTTCCCCTGGTGTCGAAAATATTGCAGCATCAGACATGTTCACCGAACTTTCTGATCAGTCGTCGTACATTTATTTTATATACACTGAGGAGTAAAAAATTAATAGCCAATTTAAATAAGTTATTTGACCACAGAACGAGCGATTCACAGCTGTCTTCCTATGTGGCACTGACGATACAGGGTTTTCTAATGACTCTACATTAATTTTATCTACAATTACAGCAAATATTGGCTCAAGCTTTTCAACATTGACGCAATAGGCTTCGTAGCACTCAGAGTACTCGCACACTCATTCTCTCAAATTTTATTGGCTTTAGCTCTGAACAAACCAGGGGCCATAACATACGTTCGTAGAAAATAATGCTAACCATTCTATCATTCATTGTATAGTAATAAATTATTTTTTACCTCATGCAAGCCAATATTTTCTTAGCTAAGGTCCATACTAAGTGATCGTAACTTTCGGTGCGAGATAGTCCGAGTTACTGAAGCTCTGCTATCCTTACTACTTCTACTACTACTTCTTCACTGAGGCATGGTTAAATAATTGTATACCTAGATACAAGAAATCACACACCTTGACGCAAGGAGGACAATGAGGGTGACGGCGATAGTGACGAAGGCAGCCAGGAAGAGAAACAGAAACAGGAGCGTGCGTGGCAGGAGCAATGCCTGCAGCGCTGCCGTCAGCAGGAGTAGCAGAAGTGCACACAACAGCGAGGACCCGAATCCCGAATCGGGTTCGTCGTGGTACTGCGGCATTTGGGATAAGAAAAATAAGCGGTGGAAAAAGAACACAGACAAATGGTATTTTACATTCACTTTAGACGAACGGTATGTAACGTTGACAAAAATTTGTGCTGACTGAAGCTGCTGGCTGGCACGTTACTCATGGTACTAAACCGGCAGGAATCATAGACGTGATTACTGATGGATGACCATAGATGCCTAAAATGCATTGTACGGTTCTTGCACTCGAGAATAAAATACGCCTTAGGGTTATGAAACTGGAGTTATGCTTGAATGACACTGCATCAATTCGCATGGAAAAGGAACGAATTATGTAACACTACAATGGACCAATGGCAGGGCCATGTTGGACACAGATGCTTTACGAACCGCAAGGGAGCGAACCTGTTGCCGTGCCGTTGCTTAATAAATAAGGGTTGATATTGATTTTGTTGAAACAACTGATTCGTATGATCTTTAACAACTGCCTAATTCGCGAACATAGACTGAAACCAGCTCTAGAAACCACCCAAAAAAGTGGTATAGCGGTAATTCAGAAACAGTGGTATGAACACTGGGTTACCTTCGCAATGGATAGGTAAGTGTAGTAAGAATCTTGCGACGGGGCCGAACTTTCCAATTCAGAATTTCAGTATTGGTCATGTCTATGTTTCAGTCACTGATAAATACATATAAAAATTACTGAATTCATAAAAATCTTAAAGCCATCCTGCTGCAAGTCAACTGGAAATTGCCGTGCATGGCATTAAAACTAAATTAGCTCTATTAAAGTTATTTTGAAATATAGAAAAATTGCATCGTTTCTCACTTGGCTGAGAGCATAGAATCGTTCTTAAGAAATTTTGCAATTATTTTCATTAGATGGGTTCAATAATACTATACCTACTCTCTTTCATCATTAGGTGGCTCGAAAAAGGGACATCAAGGTTATAATCTTAATTACCTTACTTAAAGTTATTTTTTTCATACATGGTCACACATAAATCCCAACCTCTATTTGTCCACCTGTCTTTCCTTGTCGCTGTCCTTGAAGCAAAGAGTGAAAAGCGACACGTGTGTCGACTGCTCCCTGTTAACGCTGCGTGCCTCAATGGCCTGCGCGAGGTACTTGTTGACGCGGTTGCTGGGGGTGTGCGGCAGCGACGAGTGCCGCTTCTTGAAAGGCCGCTTCAGCTTGTCCGACAGCAGCGACGACTGCACACACAGAGTCATAGTAGTAATACGCACGACACTGTTATAATGTTAGAGCTCATGACACTATAACAAACGCTTCAAACACCCAAGACAGCAATGGGTTCTCACACTACAGATATCTTCACGCACTCTACTGTCTAGGTGGCTTTGAAAAAAAAACGCAGCAGCATGATGCATCATCGTTATCATTCTTGCGCTATCACTCTTGTATAACAATGGGGCTGCTTGGATGCAGATGTTACACTAGATTTGCGCATTTTATCCTAATATGATTTACTTAATTAACTTCAAAAACTGTTCACAATCAAGTAAAGATATTAAGATGTCTGTCAGTGCGAATACCATAGGAAAAAAAGAGGCACAAAATTTTACACCGACCAGCGAGTGCCTATCTAAACGTTTTTGTCTTGTACGAAACTTGTCTAGAAACATTGTTTATCTTGAGATATTAGCTGCTTAATGTTTGAAAGGAAGAAATTTGGAAACTTAATTTCTCAAAAATAATTTTAATTGGATATTTGCTTTACAAAAACTTCAGAGTTTCCACCACCTACATCAGTGCATACCTATTTTCGGGACGCATGAAAAGCCTTGGTTTTTCAACATCTGTGCAATCAAAAGATCTCGTGGCAGGAATTACAGTGGCTTCTGTCGATATTTCTGAAATGCCACGTCTTTTTTACAATATCCGGTAGTCTTCAACTAAAATATATCACAAGTACAACGAAATGAGTGGCGGAAACTTTGAACAATTACTAGGAAGTAAAGGCATGAATAAATTATTTGTGGGTAATTGGTTTTCAAATTTCCTCTTTTCAAGTATCAAATAGCAAATATCTCAAAAACTTTTTCTTGCAGAGTTTCATGGGGACAACAGTGTTTAGTTTGCCACTTTTTGAGAGGTGTGAAATTTTGTACTTATCTTTCCCCAACACCCTGTATAATCTAATATTAAATTGAGAAGAAAATAGCACCACCTACAAAACTATACAGAAGAAAATATGAAAATTTCACACTATTCAACAACATGACAAATAAAGACTAGAGCTTTTTAAATAATAAACTGTCTTCCTAAATAATAAAGCTCGCTGTCTTTGATTTTGAGATAACTCTGCCGCCATCCGCAATTTGAGCGACCGTTATCTACACTCCCTCCTCACACTTCCTACCCGTGCCAAGCTTTTATGTAAGCTTTTTTTCGTCTGAAAATCAAATTACTCAGTTTTGAACCTGATAGAACTGTTGGCAACACTGATATGTGCGAATGTGCAACTTTTGAATGAGTTTTGAGCAGTACTAAGCAAACTAGAGCCACGTCATTGTTTGAGGACAGTGCCATGCATTTGGGCCTTGCAAACTTTCACTTAAAATGAATAGCCTTAAATGTCTTTATGACCAAGAAAAAGGCAAAAATTATTTTAAATGTCCGTACAGTGAAGAAGCATCACAGCTATCCTGAAGCCTAAGCCGAAGGGAAAAACACGGGACGATGTAAGATCCTGGCGAGACGTGATGTGTCCAGAGTGAAACGGGAAATACGCAGGAATCCTCATTCAAAAAGCCAAAATATTTTTGAGAATGTTGGATTCGGTCATGTATCGAAAACGACTCGATTTCGAAGGCTGAGAAGTAAGACAAGACACATTATACCCGATATTTGACCCCTTTCTGAAGCAGATACTTAACGATTTTCGACTTGAATGCAAAAATAAATTTATGAAATTGGATTTTAAACAAGTGCTCTTCGCTGATGGGAAGCGTGCTACCCTCGACGGACCAGACTGGTGGAACAAAGTTTGGTTTCCAGAAGGGTCTTCCCGACTCCAGCCTCTTCGTCGTCACCAATGAGGAGGAGGCGTTATGATATAGGTAGGAATTTTTGGCAACGAGTTAGTGGGTGAAGGTATGAAGCTGACTGCCACTGCCTATGTAGACTTCCTGAAGCAGTTCTTTGGTTTCAAGGCAGGTCTGCTACCAACAAAAAGAAGCGTGTTTCTTTGCATGGCAATGCCCCATCACATGCTGCAAAGGCTACAGTAGAAAATTTGAGTATTCTTGGATTCAAAGATGGCCGACTGATGAAATGGCTAGCGTGTTCGCATTACCTGAACCCTATTGAGAAACTGTGGTCCTTTCTTAAGCAACTTGTTTACCAGTCGTGATGTCAATTTTCTTCATCACCTGTAGAATGAGATTGAACTTTGTGCTACGCGCATTACTGCAAATGAAATTGGAAATTTGATGAAATCCTTGTATAAACGTCTTCTGGCTATTGTTGAAGCACGTGGCGAATACATTAATCATTAATATGTTTCCCGTTAACTGTCCTAAAATATTGGTAATAAAAACTTTGTAATGTTATTGCTCATTTCAGTATCCTTAGTAAAGATTAAAATTTAAAAATCCTATATTTTATAGACTTATCATATCGGTGCACAAAATCATGACATGGTCAAAATTCAGCTGTTTTAAATACATTTAAAAATCTTTCTTAATATTGGATTAACCGATGTAAAATTTTTACACAACAGTTAAAACCTTTTATGGACGCAACTTCCAAAATTTTATTATGACTGATACATTTTTGAGTCAATTGTTACGAAGAAACTATCTTGCACAAAAGCTTGAGACGGGCTGTATCTGTGAGCAACTTTTTCCTCTGACTGAATACGATCCTAGAGATTCCAGGAAGACCCGCCTGAGCGTCGCCCACCAGCCACGATAGGTGGACAGAGGCTTCAGTGAAGTAAGGATTATCACCTCAAAAAACGGGGAAGAGTCTTCATTAGTCACCTTACATATTCCTTTCTCAGACGTCAGCTGACATTACTTCATCGTCATGTTGACACTAGATTTGACTCATGTTCAACAAGAGATATTCTTGCTAACGTTTCTGTCTTCACACAGTGAATTAATTAAGGAAATTTATTTTCTGTATGTTTTGGCTTTACTGTAACTCTGACCTCTAATTGGAACACTTGGTTTTTAAATCTGGCCTTGTAGGTATCGTAACTGGTGCAGCACAATGAAACAACTAGATGTTGCTTCAATTTACTAACCTCTTCGGTCTCTCATGGGCTACTTGGAGACAACTACATGGACATTACCAGACAAGTCGATAACCTGACCCGTTAATACAAAATGACCCTCAGTTAGATAAGAAGCACCGAAAGGAAAGGAACTCAGTTGCATTTCTGGAAGGAATGAATATTCAACCAAAAATAATCACTCGTAAATGATATAGAGGATTGAACGAAAGTAAAAGTATGGAAGTTATTACGGTCTTCATAGCAAATTTTCGAATTGACTGTTTGATTATCTGCAAAGCGGAAGTCCTAAATCTCAAGCCGTAAGAAATATTCACATGAGTAAATACATATGTATATATATAAATATATATAAACATATGAGGTGCAGATTGTAAATACTTAATTTCGAACTTTCCAGACTAATACATATTCATGTTTTTTTGCACGTCGTATTGATTCAAACAATCAATTTACACACTATACAGTATGTTTGCGGTGCAAATCCAGGAAAAACCAGTCACTAAAACATGCATGTTACAACCATTTTTCTGAAGCATAGATGCTTGCTATTATTATTTCACTTGCTGGACAAAAGCCGTTCATTTCACTTGCTGGACAGAAATCGTTTATTTCACTTGTCGGACAGAAACAGTAGAACGCGCGAGCTCGTCCGTGCATTTCTGCAAGTTTTCTGATGCGCGCCGGCAAGGATGTTCAAAAAGAGGAAGGTGAAGTCAATTTACAAACTACAAAGAACAAATCCTCTCCGAGGATGATCAGAAAAATGTTTCAAGTGAGTAGACAGGACAGAACATGTCAACACACAAATGAATCAGTCTGTGAGAAGGGCAAAATGGAAGTTGGCATGAATTTGTCATGTGACAACGGTAAATGAGAAAAATATGAAAGATACAAATGGAAAATTACAATATATCGATGGAATAACGAACAGCTTAAGGTGATGACTTCTTCTGCAGGCTTCGACTCCTTCAACGATGAAAAACGCATTACGTAAATTGTTATAGAGCAAAATATAACAGAGAACCAAAACTCAATAATAAGTAGACATTCCGACGATAAGTTTCTGCAGCTTCACAACTGAAAAAATAATGGAAAGAGAACATGAGACAATGCGCATGTGTGAATGACATGAACACCTGAAAATATAATTCATTGAAATTTATCCGGCAGCCATGAGAAAAAGGTTCACTCCTGATTGTGGTTCGCACACAATGCCACATTATTCATGACAGCGCACGTGCGAAGTTAAAGGCAGCTAGTTCAATAGTTTCCATTTATTTAAATACAAAGAAGTATGCGTAATGAGTAAAAGCTTACGTTGATATAAGGAGAAACTGTAATTAGGTTTTGTCTTTGAAACACTTATTTTTCATTAAATATTTGAATGTAAAAATGTTTAGGACCATAAATTGAGAAACCTAATGTGAAATTTTATTTTCCATGAAAACAATAGAGCTCCAAATCAGCCTGTTGGATCAGGCGATCAGACAAAAAAATTATGCTCAGTGTTGCGTGAGAACCACTGGACTGAAAATATACTGCACGATTAGGAGCCGTAAGCACAGTACGAGTGATTCAACACAATTGATGAAACGAATGAATGAAAATTGTGGAATTGTAACATTGCGGTGATATACTTATTTTCCAAATGCTTGTTTTATATTTTACTGCACAAAACTTTCAACTCTTCAGATATTGACGTTATAATCTGTGGTTGTCTATTTTCATGTTTCAAAGATTTACAGAAACACTACATATATCTCCATTTAAGCGAAAATGTGACGATGAAGGAGAAAATTGCAAAAAATTTTAAATTTTATGTTTCGAAATAATGAGAATTTCAGAACTACTATAATTCGAAATGCTATAACTCGGGGAAAATTGGAATACGGTGTGAAACTCATTTCAAAGATAGGCATAGAATCAAATAAAATTAGTACCTGCACAAGTTTCGTTTATATATAGTAAAGCCTCATGAATCACACGAATATTTTTAGAAGGTCGGCGACTCTAGAGACAGTGACTTTCTTCAGCCTGAAGGTAGTCGAAGGCTAGGCTTGCCCTCATTCTACACGATCGAGCTTGGTGAGTGCAATTTCGAAAAGTGATTCATATTGAGAGAAGAAACCTGTTTTACAGCATCCTCAATAGTTTTAAAATTTCAAGGTTTGATTTTTTTGTCTAGTAAAATTTGAACAATAGCATATCGTTTATGCTCCTTCTCAATTAAATTAAGATTTATTTATCTCAGTCAATATTTGAATTTAATAACCAAAACCCAATGTTTAAATTTGAATGAATTTGATGAATGAAGAGATGCAATGGTATTCTATTATATTTTTTAGGTATTCTAGATGCAATGATGAACACCAAGTAAATATTTATCCGATCTTTTTGATTACGGTGTGGTGCCCACATGTGTTTATCCAATGGAAGATGATAATAACACCAAATTTTTTTCAAACGATAAACTACAGTCACCTTCATCAAAGAAAACGAAACAAGCATGAATAGATAAACACTATCATGCCAAAAATATGCAGAATCAAGAACACAGATATGGCTAGCACAGCTATGAATGAGAATCTGCTCGTGTGGCATTGCACATTTCATCCTATACAGTTCTTGAAGAACGCGTTTTTTGAAAGAATGAGAGTTTCTAGATAGTATTGGAAAAGCATAAACGTGCACACACGATATCAATTTTTTCACCTAACCCAACGAAAGAACCTTTTGTTAGCTACAGCTACAATAGAAACAAATAAATGGCGGAAAATACAGACGCACATACGATGGTCATGTGCAGTTTCTCGAAACACTTGGAGTTACTTGAAGATGTTTGGGCCTTCACGCCCCGACCATACTAGGGTGCCGCCGCTTTGTGTGCATGATGTGCCTAAGCATATCCGCGAGCTGTTGAATGAGGCCCTTACCCTCTGCTGTTTGATGATAGTGAGGCAAGGGAGGCTTATCGGGGATAGTTT
>VOMN01131200.1:0-18911 GCA_014899125.1 Orchestia grillus | reverse complement strand
CGATGCCTACGCTTGAAATGCCCGCAGTGTCTCACACGCCTCTCGCACTCCGATGTACAAACACAGACATAGCCTGCTACGAACCTGTCTACATATAAACGGTGAACGTCGAATTTTATACATGATAATAAAAAATGAATCCAAAACCTGTTGGGTCAGTATTGGGTTATTTGAGCCTCCAATGATTCTTCTTTGTTTCCTCTTACATAACAAAAGCCAAAGAAAAAACGATTAACTCAAATAAATCATATATGTACTTTCGTGATAATATAAACATAGATTCCTTTTTCAAGAGGAGAGGCGCTCCTGACGGGTAGATGCGCCGCGGTGTCGTGTCTAGAGATGCGTGGGATTTCTGCTAGCAGTTTTTATATTGGAAGCTCCACGCTCCAATTACTTGTTCGATGTGCTCAGCACAAAGAAGACTTCTTCCGAACAGGACGAAACTTCACAAACCATCCACCTCATCTATTAGAGAGCACTGTTTAACCAAATACCACCCATTTATAGGTACAAATTTTATAATTTTGAATTCTGTCCGTGCACTACTTGAAAATACCTCCGTATTTTAGAATCTTTGTACCTTTTCAAATTCCGTCCCGAGATCCATGAGTATATGGTCTCCTTCAAAACTAATCACAGTGCAATAATTTTGTCTTATTTTGAGTACTGTCTTATTTTTGTTTTTGTACCATTTTATTCAAAAATTATTATTTTTCGGACAGTCTTTACATTTTCAACCTCTTGATAATCCTACTTAAACGACAAAATCCCGCGTAGAGTGAAGAAATTTATCGTCAATCCTGAATGAATGTGAAAATGAGCAGATTTCAAAAGAGTACGAGTAAGTCAGCAGGACGAATGAAAATGTTCTGATTTTGTTCTGACATCTAAAGTCGAATGATGACTCCAATGCTTTATCTCAAATTAAACTCTGTGCTTCTTGGCCGATGAGACGTTTACCTGTTCGTCCAAAACATAAGAAAAAACAAGAATGAATCAGTTTTCGACATGCTTCGATGAATCCAACCTACTTCACGGAAAACAATATGTAAGTATTAGTGCCAAAGACACTTTATATAGTAAATAGTTAAACAATGACATATAATAGATAAGTAAAACGAATTATACTCTCAGTCTGCTGCTCGCCATTTCAAAAGTGTTCGACAGCGTTGAGCACAAACGACTTTTGCAGAAGATATTGAATGTCGATGTAGACACCCTGCAGTTTAAGAACCATTTGTGAAACGGATCGCATTAATTGTCTTAAAGTGTATAATATCACCCTTTATAAGCAATGATATTGGGGATTCTCAGTGATGTATCCTTGGCCCACTTCTGTTTTCTATTTAGATTATTTCCCATAAACGACTCCGAACATGAGAATTGCGACGCATACGGCTGACACCCAAATCGCTATAGGTAGTTTACTCATGATGTGCACCAGAAACAAAAACAATGGCTGAAGGCCTTTTAGATCATTTCAAATCATAGTATGACTAAATGGCCTTAAGCTCTACGAGTGCTAAACGCAGGACATCATTTTCGGTTCTCAGGATACGATAAAAAAAACACATGAATCTATTCTAACCCTTAAAAGTGAGATAATCGAGCAAGTAGATAATGTAAAAAAATTTGACTTTATTAAGGTTTGTCCAAAGTTGAACTTTTTTAATTCAATGATGAAAAACACACTATGTAGCAAATGAACTCTCATTGTTTTAAAACACGTTATGAAACAAATGAATCCTGATTGCTTTTTAATTACGTTAAAAATATGTTGGACTAGGAAGTCAGATTATACGTTATTCAATCTTTCCAGTTTTTTCTCTGTTTAACTTCTACAGCGTAATTTGTGAAGATACACCTAAGTGCCTTCAAATAAAGTTATAGAATTGAGTGAATTGCGCACACAATTCCGCATGGAAAATAAATGCTCAAAAATATGACCACGCAGCCGTCACCCTCCGTAGTATGTGAAAAAACTTACTCAGTTACTCTGATTATTAGTTCCAATCTGGATGATTATCTAAACATCAAGCTGAACGATTGGTTATGACTTTGAACATCACAGTTGAATGTTTTAACGTGATTTGCACTTTCAATTTTGAGACTGCAGTTTGCCTGTTAAACTGCATTTGTAACATGCATTGTGAACAACATGTTTCTGAACAAATGATTATATCTTTTTCACTCCTTTTCAATGGAACGAACTTGATGAGAGCAAAAAATTTTTTTAAAATGTGATAACCTCATCATAATGTGCTGAACATTCACATCATGGACTCTGAACTATCACAACCCACGACCCTATAAATGCAGCAAATACACAAGACCACAGTGCTCAAGTGTACATGTGAGTATTTTCCTTTGCCTGTGTCGGCCTCCCTAAACTCGCTGCTCTGAGTCATCTAGAAAGCACCGTTCAGATGCGTTCCTCGTGCCGCGGGAATGTTAAATAGAAAAATAATTTTCCTTCACTTGTAAATTAACCATGCCATGCAGCGGCAAGCCTCACACTTATGGATTTGTACTGACAGAAAGAATGGAACATTTTAACGTCTTACGTACTCTTCATCCGTTTGTGAATCTTGAAAAGTGCGCTCGCGGTGATGCGTGAAGAATCAGACAAGACTCAAGATGCGCACAGGGCACGGTCATGTTTTGCTTCCTCACCTGAGCTCGTTGGGAGTCGAACCGCAACGCACCACGCGGCTGCCGTGAGAAGTAGCTTCAACGTTGCCATCTCAAGATGGCACTTACGCTATTGCACAAATCCCGATGCTTGGATTGATGTGCTCAGTTTTCGGGAATAACTTTGCAGTAGAACAAACTTGTTTGGAACAACATCAGTCGCTGAAGCAACAGCAACCACTGAAAGACTCTAGTTCACCGAGGACTGCATCACGACTAGATTTTATATCAGTTCCATTGTTCGAGGGCGCTCCTGCACAGCGATGCTCGGTTACGCTATGGACTCATCTACGCCCATAACAAACAATGGCAAGCGCTGATTATTGCTGGAGTATGGTGATGTCGCCACCAGCGAACGTTGCCAATGAGGATAGGAGGCTAATATGACGCTGGTGATGTAACGTTGTAGAAAGCGTTGTAGAATTTTTATTTTTTTCTCTGCACGTTGTAGTAGACACCCACATTTTCATCCATGTAATATACAGAAAATTGCACGAGTGAAGGGTACGGATAGGTTGGTGTCTCGGATTTTTATACAGTCTAGGCCTTGTTTTCAAATTACGACAACGAGTTCGACAGGGACTGTAAGCTGGTGGTAAACTCGTGCACCAGTCGGAAACCGATGGAAAGAACTAAAAGATCCTTACCTAAAAATAAAATCATTAAATCTGTAAGAGAGCTCAAACTCGTGCTTTTGGAAATGGAAAGATTTCGAGAGCGAATGAATTGTGAGAGGCCTCTTGCTTATCGGTAATCTACTAGAACTCGTCCTTTATTATGGCCAATCTCTAATAAGGAAAAATGAATTGATTTTGGTTTCAAGAGGAAAAATCTGCGACACAAAAGTAGAAGCCTCTCTGAGAGCAGAAAAAATCTTTAATCGTGCCAATTTGAAAAAAAAGTCTCTGTTCACCAACAATGTTTCGATTGGTTAAAAATTGCTAGAAATCCCCCGTGAGATACCAAGGCTAAGACAATTTTCATGAAATATTTTTTTTAAATAATCTGCAAAGTTGAGATGTTCTGATCACTGACGTTCATATAGACATAGCTAATGTGCATTATCTAAACTGTTTCCACGTGTTTTGAGATCCTGTTTGAGACAATGACAATATTGTGCAACTATATTGCCTTTATTTGGTGATCGGCGCAATTACTTACCTATGTGAATATACATGTGAAACCCACTTTTCACATATTGTGTGAAACTTTCAATGGTCTTTTGATGTCATGTACCGAACTTTCAGCGGCAGTAAGAAAATGTATTCTAGATCAACCAGCTCTAATTGAGCTGAAGCGTATGTATTCAAAGCGTACCGCCAACGGACATTTGCCCGCTAAATTGGCACTAATTTTGGTATAATTGAAGCAATGGTGAATAATGTCGTCAAGCTTACATTGCAATGGTGGGTCGAGCGGCAGTTGGGACGGCGGCTGGTAAGCTGGTAGCTCTTGAAAAGCGTAAGACTATAGAGACAGGGTAAAGAAAGCGAGCGATTTATTTCAGTAGGGGCCTTTGCTGTTCAATTAATGTTTGAGGACCTTTGGTCACCATGGACTCGGGAAGCAGCCAAACACTCAGCAGGTCAGAGTGGCGGGCTCATCTTAAGCCTTCATGGAGAGCATTATATTTTTAAAAAACTATGCATTCAAACAAATCTCCATGAAATGAGGGACAGATGTGTAAACGAGTCGCGTATAACGAGCATAGAAGTCTCAAAAGAATATATTGAATAGAAATGGGCAAGTCTCGAAACCATGTGAAAGTTACCCCATATATATCGTCAGGACAGACGAATTGCATTCGAATGGTTAATTCGCATAGAATTTGACGAGCTCACGTCGTATGAAGAAACGCTCAGTATTTTCTCTGAGAAAAGATGTTATGAAAAATGATTTATTATTTTATGATAACCATCAAGATCAGTCACTTACAATTTGACTCACATCAATTCACCGTAAATTTTAGTTCATTTTTTTTTAGTTTAAATCAATAAAAATCTCAAAGGGGCTCTCCTGTGTTGACTTTTGTAACCCTGAATTTTCACAATCTGTCGCACAACATTTTTTGCTTCAGTCTCGCAATCTTATTTCGTTCTAGGTGTAGGAGTTTGGATGAAGTGGAGCTGGTCAGTACAATCCTGCTGACGAAATTCACCAATGATGCCCAGCCTCCGAAAAAAAGTTGCATGCATGCATATTTGCACGCGCCATCAAGTGATGAAATGCGGTCAGAGGATCTGACTCCTCCCACTTTCCGGTAAGTTATCATGAGGCATCTTAATTTAGCATCTAATGTTCGAAGCGTATCTTGAGCCTAGTTTAGTAACTGTGGAGCGCTATCATACCTCGTAGAAATTTATGCAACCATCGCTCGGCAACTTTTGCCAGCTGCGGGTCATATCGCTCGTCAGACTGATCCTCAGCCATTCCTCAGTCAAACTGTTACTCATAGAAGTCACGTTTTTATTGATGTACTAACCCACATTTTTTAAATGAATTAACATTTTTGGATAAATTTCTTAAGATGTTTTCTGGTTTATGATTAGAGTGCTTCAGGTTCATTCTGTAGCATAATATTTTATCGGCGTTCAGTAAACGTCAAAAAAGTTTAAAACTTCAACATTTATCAATGGTCTTTTTTTAATATCATCTTAGTTTGTGCAGAGAATAAATTAATTTAATTTATAATTGAAGCAGCAAATCTGGCCTCTGCACAGCGTTTTTTGTGCGAGTCTCTCACAGCAGTTTGTACATAGCTCGTCACTTAAAATCTTTTTCTGTGTATCATAAAAACTAAGAACCCGCCCCATGAATAGCAGTGTAAAAAAACTGGAAGACAGCCCTCATCAGGGCCGTGCAGGCGTAACCCAACAAGAAGCTGTCCAGCGTTCGGCGGTGAACTCTGGATGTGTTCCAGGAATTTCATGTAGAATTCTACGAAAAAATTCCATCATTAAAAGCCTTGAGAAACAGCCACGTGCGAGTGGCACAGTCAGGAATAATGAATTATTTTTTACATTTTTATGACTATCAAAATCAATTTTTATAAGCTAGGGAACAATAAACGGTAGATACTCTGAATTGAGTCATCGGGTTGTTACGGGAGGAAACAATTCAGTGAAGGTCGCGTAATTATTTATGTTCGGTTGGAATGTTGCTGCGCTCCCTGAGGTCGTCTTGAGCCTAAAACTGCTGCCAATTATTAGGAAATTTGGAGGTATTCATTGGTTGGGCAAGCAAGATATAGAATTTCAAAATAATTCATAACCCTATTCCTGGTAAGTTCTATGTGCAAATTGTCTGACTTTACGTCATATATTCAGACTTTAACAACACGATTTTTACTAATTCTTCTTCCAACTGAATTGGGCTACCCAAATCGAATATTGGAATGAAAACTTCATTCTTCGGTTGCCGAAAAATAATTCACGCAAAGTCTCAAATATTACATGGCATGTAATAGATACAGAATTACCCTCCACAATAAGCTTAACATTTTCACCTAACGATGCCAACTAGAAGCACTGTACAGTGAAACAAATATCCGTACAATATCAATCAACGGTACGAAACTTGCATCAGTCCGTAACGCTCAGCCCTGGCTGCTGAGATGCTTTGCAACTGCACTGCCTAGCCCAAAAGTTCGTCGCTCCCTGCAGCAACGTGGATGTAACGAAAGCAATCAACCTTAATGGTTTATTGAACCACCTTTTAGATTGGTTGCAGCTTTCATACTTGTAGGCGTAAATTCTACAGTACTTTGCAAACAATCCAAACGAATATTTGTCCTAAGTACGAGCAATGATTGAGAAAAATCTTCCAATGAAGGAGGAAGGTGTTGAGGCTCGCGGTTCCCTCGCAGTTGTTCAAACAAATTTTCGATAGGGTTTAAATCAGGAGACTGTGGAGATATTCCATTTGAGAAAATGATTCCTCGTGATATCTGAACCAATCTTGCTCCTCAGGAGACAGATGAATACTAGCGTTGTCGTCTTCATTCATACTGGAACGATCAGGAAACTAGAACTTTATAGACGGGTGTACTTGGTTACCTAAAATGTTAAATTATTTTGAGGTTTCAATTTGTTGTTGCACAAGGAGCTAAATGCCCACCATGCGAACCATCCCCAGATCATAACAATGCCCTCGGGAGCCTGTATTGTGGAAGCGATGCATGAAAGATTCGAAGCTCCTTGGGTTTCGCGTCTCATTCTAACTCTGTTATCTCTCTGGAGCACGGTGAACCTCGATTCATTTGACCATAGGACATGTTTCTATTGCTCTACAGTCCAGTCTTTGTGGTCTTTTGCAAATTGCAGTCCTTTCGTGCGATTAGCTTTATTGACCAATAGTTTTCTAGCGCCGGCCCGACTCCTTAAACACATTTCCTCCAGTTCTTGGCGTATGGCAAGCAGGATTTTTTCAAGACCTTCGTTGAACATACTAGTCCGCTGCTGAATCTTTTTTCGCCGGTTTTCTCTCGCCAATTGCTTCACGGAACCCCTATCCCGAGTATTCCGAGTTTAGTTCTGCCACTTTTGCTACTGAATGACTGCACTTCACTGAACTATTGTTTTTTGCAGAGTCCTAAATCCTATGGCCATCATTTGATACACTTCACTGGTAAATTTCTCAGCTCAGTGCAAAGCTATAACCTGTCCCTTGTAAAAAACAGAGATTGATTTTGTGTGCGTTTTTCCGGCTGCTTATCTGGGTTTGTAGTCGCGGAGAGAGCAGGTACAGTACTGACTATCCGTGACACTGAACGTAACTATTGTTATTTTATTATTTTTCTTAAAATTTGATATGAAAAAACGATAGAAAAATTTAAATTATGTATGCGTTTTCCCAGAAAGCCGCAAACTTCTTGGCCGGGTAGCGTATCTAGGCTACAAAATTGAGCCACACTTCGGAGTTGTAACCGGATAAGTGCAAATGGACTTCAGGTGTAAATATAAAGCTTTTCAGCATACATTTATAACAGCTCACGACGCTGTACATGGGGTTCTTCGATATCTTTTTAATCAGCTCTTACAGAGTCTTAGCAGATTGAATACCTCATAAAGACAGATAAAAGTTCTGAACGTCGTTATCGTTGCTCCTGAAACAGATGTCAGCTGTTAGAGAGATGCTTACACCCCAGCGCTCGACGTCCTCGACTTAGTTGTACATCCCGTGTTCTCTCAATGAAGTCAACGAGTGGCAGTTAGTGAGTCAGTCATTGCCCTGCACGCATCGTCCTCCGGCTGGCTGAGCTGCACTAGACGACAGCTTCAGTGGAGGACCAAGCGTCACTAGAGCTAGTGAAGGCTCAGCTTGAAGATTAGTGTCTCTTGTGTCAGACAAGTGGTGATCAGTCGTCACTGAAATGTAATACACACATCTGTTAAATTTTGTGAGAGTGATATTGCTTCGAAACTGAATACATCCATAATTTGATTATTCTTGAGAGCTATCCATCAAGTAGTTCACGACGAAGTTGAATTTATGTGTTTCATGAAATCCTCAGATGTGTATAATATAGAAAGATGTTTCATAAAATGCTCATGCTACAGCAAAAAAGTAACCTTTCTGTGAAAATCAGCTTATATTTATTAGCACTGTACAGCGCTCAGGTTTAGTGTGACGCTGCTGCTCGGTCGTGAACTGAAGATAAGTTTTTCTGAGACGCCATTAGCGTCAATCGCTGCACCGACACTGATATCGCTGTAAGTGTTCTGAAGCAAGCTGTGGGCGGCTGACTAGTTGTCAGCGAGCGTGACTGGCTGCAACATATTTCTACGAGAAGTGCATACTCGAACTGAAAAAAACGAAGAAAGGAAATGATGAGGGCTGTGAAACGAACTCTTCCCATAAAAGTTCATTACTTCCTATTTTTCGCGAGTAAGTCACTAGGGACTTATGTTTCATTACAGTGAGATACGCATCGAATGTGACAATGAATGGTGTTGTAAGATACGCCAGCTCTAAAATTTCCAATTAATTTGTTTGAATAAATTGTGCATGCGAACAGGGTATTTTTGGAAACATTTTTTCTGTAATTGCCTACCCGTCGGATATCATCATGTAACAAGATTTTCGTTCCTGGCTGGTAATTAAAAGTTATTTCCTACATTCTGCAACTGACCAACAACAGAAAATCCCCTTTATTTCAACCAAACTCAGTTTTTACCATAGGATTGTACTAGTATAATATATTAATTACTTGTGTTCCATTGAAGAAATCCGAATTTCAAAATTCATTAACTTTACAATAGAAGTGAGCGCCTCTCATCCAGACTATATTTTCATTTTGTTCATGACAACAAATAGGAACGTTTTGGTCAGAACCCAGGAAAAAGACTAAGTAAAATTTTGTTGCATAGCGTGACAGAATGTATTAGCGATCATTTTGATTGTTGTACAAAGTGTTTGATACGATGTTCATTTCCTGTCCCGAGGCCTGGCGCCCGTGCTGCCGTTCCTGATGGTGGTGGGGCTGCAGCTGGGGGTGCCCGTGGCGGTGCAGGGCGCCGTGACGGCCCTCACGCTGCTGACGGTGGTCGTGTTTAAGCCGCTCATCGCGGCCGCTGCAGACTCCTACCCCGCGTTCAGGAAGCCTATTTTCATAGCGCTGCTCGTCCTCATGACCCTCTTTTACTCCTCCATTTACTTCATTAAGCCCTTCAACGCCCCTCAGGAGACCACTCTCACTGCAAAGTTTATGTTCGAAACCGAGCTACCACTTGAATTTCAGCACTTGAAAAATACATCAGCAAATTCTCGCGCAGGAACTACACAAACAAACTCGCAGAGGAGACAGTCATCTCCGACTTCGTTCTACTTAAACATCCACAGCAGTGGCGAAAGTAAGTAGGCCCACAATAGAAAGACAATAGACGTTGCTAAAGCCGTAAGCCCAAAACGTTGTACCAAAGTTATTTTTTGGGAGCCTTCCTAGCAATTATTAACAATATTCACTGCCCATTTTCAAATGAGTAAATAACTGTTTATATCTTGTAAACATAGTAATTTTTAGGGAAAGCACAGCTCCTCGGCAGTTATTAAAAACACTTGAGTAATAGATTTCAAATTCGAAGTCCCTGAGACACAAAATTAAATATGCACCACGTGCTGGGAAGCCGAAAGTCACGTTGCTTTCCTATCTATGTAGGAAGAATACTTTGATCAGAACTCAGAAACCTAGCCATGTTTGGTAGAATTGATATGCGCATTGAATATTACTATGGACAGTAGCAAAGTAATGTGCGCATGCTTGAAACTTTGTTATTCAAATTAGAACTGTTCATGAAAGTATACGTCCCCACTCGTTTTTAAGTTGGAAATGAAAATTAGGTGCAAATAATGACCTTTTTTTCAGTATATCATTGGAATAACGCAAGCATGAATGCAAAATTAGATGCCTCGACTGCAACCCTTTACCCTTTGACTTGAAACTTAAACGGAATGAGTTGGATTATGGGAAAAACTCATTGTAACGAGAATTTCTATATTATACACATTGATTTTCCACTGCTCGAGTATTAGATATCACATTTTAATAATAAATTATATAAGTCTATAACTTTATAACTTCTAGTCCTTGCAAAATAACCTCAACGACATTTGTTTAGTTACAACTGTGAGGGGTTAACAACTGAAGCAGGCAGGTCGCGTTGCCATACGACGTGTAGCGATGCAACCATATTTCAGGCATTAGATTAAGTACTAGCTTTTTAAATTCCCGAGCCGCGAGTGTTTGTACAATTTTATGATTAATAACCTTTTCATTGACGTATATTTCAACTCTTGCCTCAGAAAACAGTCTCTCATTAATTTGAAATCAAAAGCACCATTGAACCATCCTGCACCTCGCAGTAGACTCACGCCAGGGGGGCCCTACAAAGGGGCTCGTCGGGTAGTAAACATGTGAGAGTACGACCGGCTCAATGACCTGAGCAGCCGGAGACTGGCCGCCTGAAGACATCGTGATGAGTTGCTGTGCGCAGGTCTGCTCCCTCACGCCGGCGACGTCCTCCTGCTACCGCCTCCAAGTGGACCCCCGCCCTTCTCAAGTGAGTGCCCAGCAGGAGTCTCGAGTCGGACTTGGTGAAGGGAGGATATGGTGCGACCCTCTACCGTGAGCTGCTCATTTACTTTTTTAAACTGTTGAGTTCAAGTAAACTCAATTGAATAAAACTTTATTATATGCATTCGAAAGGGCTTGTAAGAGGCAGCCGTAGGGTAATTTTTGAAGTAATTTTCGAAAGTGCTAGATTTCTATACCACGCATGTACGTTCAGCTCATTAGCCTTGCTATAAAGCCACTGTGAGCCTATAAATGCAATAAGTTACTGCAGATTGAATACACAGCTGCTAATAAGATGCGCAAAATTATTTTTGGTAAATTGTTTTGCAAATTAGGACGTCCATTGTCTGGAATAATTTCAACATCTATAAGCTAGTTTGTTTACATAAAACAATCTCTGAACGACACAATTTTCAGGAATAATTTGAAAGGTAAGAAATTAGATTTTCTGGTCAACAATTTTTATACTGATACCATTTTCAAAGGACATCGAAGTAATCTGGAGACTTGTAAAAAGAGATACGAGGAGCATCGGCACATCTTTTCGGAAGCGTAAGACGCAATTCAGCCAAAGTAGGAAGCTACAGATTTAACATTAATGGACAAAACAATGTTGTTATTATTATACTGAGACCCCTGTTCTAATGTCTCACACGCGGGTGATCAGCTGCAATCTCACTCCTGAATGCACGGCTCTCCGTCTCCTACTGAAGGACGAGTCCGTAAACCAAAAGAGTGGTCTGGTGGCGGAGGGCCCTGAGAGCGTCCTGAGCCGCTCCTCACTCCTGCGTGGGCTGGGGAGGCTCCTGCCGAACTGTAGCGGCAGCGTCAGTCTAATAACGAGGAACAATGCGTAGTATCCTGTTATTTAGGCAGTGTGGATAGATCTCACGCTTGCATCACAATAAAATGAGAGAATCTTGTGCGGAGGAGAGAATATTAGGCTGTCTGGATAGTTTAGTAATATCACTATTTAGAGGAACGAGAAATTTGTTTTCTGTGCAAAAATCATTCTTAAAAACTATTTTCCAATTTTATGTTATTGTTCGAATTATAATTTTTTCAATGAGCAGCTACTCTGATGGTAACAAGACGAAGTGAGCAATGTCTTATTTACATAACTTACCTTATAATGAACTTCCCAATACAGCATTAATTCTATCCTTTATTTGGACTTCGTACAGAATTTTGCGAAAAATTCAAGCTTTGGGCAATTTCAACGTATAATTTATCACTTTGATTGAGCTGCGTGGTTCAACACAAAAATCGTAAGATCGACACGACCTGATGTGTCATTAAGCTGTTAGCTATTTGTTTCATTTAGATACATATGAATACATGTAACACAAAACAGTTTCTTATAAACCTGAAGACGATATTTAAGGATCACCTAATTTATAGAACACAATGCATCTGGAATATAAAGAAGTAGAGAATTCCCCATATTCTTTTGGTTTAAATGCTTTTTCGGTTTAATTCTGAGCTAGTCGAGACGTATATTCGTGCTCATAATTTTTAGTTTTTTCTCCTCCCTTCATGTCGATAGCATTTAATTTCATTATCTCCTGAGTGACAAACAGTATGGATATTAAAATGTATTTCAAGATACTGTTTCGCGATACAGCTTAAGTATATAACGAGTTTTGCTACTTTGTTTAAAGAACATTTTCTTCAAACCTTAGGTAATGTAGACACAAGCATTTGTTAATTTTATTTAGATGGTTCTTATTTCCTTGTCTTACAGTGCTAACATACTATCTGGAATCCAAATTACCTCGCACTTCAAATAGACGGTATGTATACAAGTATTCCCATTGCAAGTCACGTACTCGAAATTACACAACTACACATCCTCAACACATTACATCACACACAACTCGTCACAGTCGTTGATAAAATAAGCCACTCAATACCGAAAAATGTACAGGGACAGGTTAGCTTGTCCTAACAAAAGGACAGAAGTGACTTTGTGGGATTAGAATACGATTTAGTAATTCGTATCATTCATTCAATTGAATCATTCTTCATATTTCCGTTCATATTGTGTTGGCGCTGGCTTTGGATGAGGCACCGACAGGGCTACACTTGCCATGTGGGTAGGTGGACACCCTGACGGAGTTCTGGCGGCCCGTCAGTTCTTCTTGCACTCGGTAGAATTATGGAGGAGCAAATTATGGTAGAAGGCTGTGCTCAGAGGCCATTCAATACCATTTTTTTGTTTTGATTGGCTGACACATTTTACTCCAACTAACACTCAGGATTCAAGAATTTTAACGTGGAGAGAGGAGAATTGTCTCCCATCGAGATTTTCGTCCTCATCGCTGGGGAGTTCTGCTTTAACTGATTGCTTTCAAGCTATGGTGCTTGTGTGAGTCATTCTCTTGAGGGAAATTTGAAAAAATTAAAGTCCCATTCAGTGAATTATATTGTGTTTGGTTCCCTTGTACAACTCAGCTGTATTTAACAAGGTAGATGGATTAATTCACATAGTTATGCGACGCATTCACTGCCTCGTCCTTTTACTGCATTCGCTCCTCAAGTTAGAGAACATGTTCTAATCAACGATCATCCGCTCTAGATCGTGTATCTCGCTCTAGAATCTATATCACGCATCTCGCTCTCGGTCATGCAGGATAATATTCTGAGAAGTGTGTGTAAGCGAGCGTCACATGATCACAATGACGGTGTACGTAGTGAACTCATACGAATCTTTTCTCAAGTGTCCACAACGTGGCTTGCAGTTACGATGTTTTTGTGTTACAATAACTTAATGCATCATCAAATATTACCTATGCATTGGCCTATAGAGTCTCTTTTCTTTGATATGATTTAAATATCTAGCGAAATCATTTCCTGCATTTCATACCACCATGCGAGGTCGTAAGGAACATACTAATACATTCACCACGTTTGTACTGCTGACTTCAACACAGAAACTTTTTTCTGCAGAAATCTAACTCTTCACGCGCTTCAAGTTTATCCGAGGACCTCGGTGGAACTGTTATCTCACCTGCTGATTATGATTGGTGAGGAAACACCTCTTTCTGTTCACCTCGATAAGAGTTATCTGATAAGTGTCATATGTAAATCAGCTGAATTCTGCGTCAGCTGTTACCTTCAGCACGATTCAGATTTGCCCTTGAATGAAGAGCGCGAAAAAATCCCTCAATGTTCAACTCGTCTCTGTCTAATTAATTCTGTGGTCCACAAGCCTCATTTCTTACCTTTATGCATTCCTGTGAGGCTCGGTCTCATGTTCATGAAGTTACGATAGGATGTGCGCACCCGCATATCTCATCATACACGATTTGACCTAGGTAGTTTACTCGAATGGACGCAATAAAGGGAAATTTCCTCTCATTCGGAAAAAATGATGAGTGTTCATTACCATAGCGGCACAAGTCATTTAACTCAAACGATTAATGTCCACTCTTTGAGTCATCAAAACAGGATTGATGGAATTAATCGACATTTAATCAGTCGAAATCAATACAGCAGAATATATTAGTTCACACACGCGAAAAGTCACGTTCTGAAATTTGAAAAAAAACATTAATAAAGTTTTGTACGGACAACTCAAGTCGAACATAAGTAACGAGTAATCGACCGTGGAAGTGCCGATATCTTGGCTACAGCTAAACTTATAAAACGAGTTGAAAAACTTCAATTATTGAAAAATTGTGAAAAATACGATGAAAGGGGAAAGGGAAGTTAAAAAATAATTCATTAACCTGTTATGCTGACTGTTGTCCAGAAGGGCTCAACATCGCCCGTTTCAATGAGCTGGAGACGGCTGAGGTGAATACAGCTATGCGACTACAACTTAAAATGAAGTCATTGAGTCAATTCTATGATGTGCGTAGCAAAACGATTTATCACCCGTTGATTAAAATCTTCCATTTTTATTCTCGTTATATTGTCGATCAATTTAATGATTTCGCCTTGGTAGTCTCATTTTCGCAATGGTTGAGCGTAGCAGAGTTTTGATTCTCTCCAAACAGGAAAAACTTCTATCTGCTTCAGTTGTCGCCTTTGGAGCTGCTCTTAAAATTTGTAAGAGTTTGATATAGTCATTAGAAAAGCTGGCCGTATATGATCATTATTCAATATCTCCAACAGGTCAATACGGTTTTCTTAAGAACACACTGTCATTATTTGACAGCACGTTCTTGTTTTCCACCTCCTCAATTAAATTTTTCACTTGAGTGCTTATATATTTATTTAACTTCTGTTACGAAGTTCATTTCAACCAATACTGCTGTCAATTCCTATTTTCACGTGTTAAGTTGATTACTCTTATTGCCGTTTTTATTCAGTAAAGGCGTCAAGTCAACCACACAACTTTACCAACCTTGAGGCTCCATCAAACACCAAGCGTTGAGAGCAGAGTTGTTTTTCTCGGCCCCAGCGAGAAGCCTTTAGATTTCTCGGCCCCAGCGCAAAACCTTTAGATTTTACACTCCCTGTGATCTCAAAGGAGGCGCGTGGGTTCTTTGCTCCTATTATACTTTCTTTGCTGAAATGAATACTGCAGATGTATGTCACCCCTTTGCCTTCATATCCAACTTTGTACGTGGTCTTTTCAGTCAATGCCAACAGTGATCTACACGCAATCTCTATATGTAGTGACTACTTGACAAATACTTTTGTTTTTTTCATATTATCATAGGATTAGTAAATTCAAAGTATTTAAAGTAGCAGCGCCCTCACTTACAAAATCACTGACCACGTCTGAGCTTCTTTGAACGCTTCTCCCGCACCAGATGAAGAGTCTATCTCTAAACTATACTAGGTCATTTGAGGAAAATAACGTACAGGCGCATACACACTTTCACTGCTATATGACACGAAATATAATTCTCAACAATCGGTCATGAATTTAAAATTACGGGGCTGCTCTAACAAGAGAGTTTGAGTTACGTCCTTAAAGTCATTGATGATGAAAAATACTTCGTTCAAATAGTGTCGATAATTTGTTGACTGGATCTCCAGTTTCTATTGCGCAGGTGCCAGACACTCCGTCATCTCGTGCACACTCGAATTTCCCGATGATGGCCAACGTGAGTCGGCCATCCAGCGTGCAGAAGAGTGCAAAACGGCAGCCGAGGAGTACTCGATATGGCGGGAACCGAACTTTTACGCTCTCGTCTTGCTGATGCTGGGGTCCATGCTAATGTTCAGTACCGCCAACTCTGTCAGCGACGCCATCTGCTTGGACTGCGTCGGTGCGCTTCAATTCGTACTCGTTTTATCTAGAAGTACTCGAATTTTTACATCAAGGAGTTTTCGTAAAAACAATAGTTAATGATGTTAATAGTAAAATCCTTTTCTTTCATTTATTTTAAACCTGTATGTATTTTCTAGAATTTGTATGCCTACGAATGTGTGATACACTGGTACCTCACATAGAATGTGACTGTTCCTTAAGAAACTTTTCCAGAAACGTTACGCTGAGAATATAGGTTGAAATGATCTTTACGTAAATTTATCCTCAGTTTCCCAAGGCATTTGACGCAGCAGTCTCGGGAAAAGTTTTTGTGATTCAAACATTTAAAAATAAATTAATATGAACACTCAGTCACTCAAGGAGATAAGTTTTTTGAATGAGCACTGAGTTCTCGTCGAGTGACGTCAGCACAAGGGAGATGCGAGCGGGAAATTAATAAATTCGATGCGACGCAGGCTGAAGTAATTGAGAGGGCGCGTTACGCAGCACGCACGTTCAAGAAAAATTGCAGAGGCGACGGAAGTCTGCTTCAAAGATCGTGGCAAATGACACAGTATTAAATTTACAAATATATTTAAGATCGAAAAGCTCATTCCTATGCGTGTAATGCATGAATTCTACACGCCTTTAGGGAAATAATATCCTGGCATATTGTTTCTCTTATTTGCCTCCCAAAACTTGATGGCAGTAATTACAAAGTTATGGACTTGCGGTTCTCATCAGCGAGTATTATTATACTTTACATAGGAATTGAATTGGTGTTGAATGAATGAATGCATGGAAGAATTGGTATTGACAGAAAACAATAAGAATTACATGGTTCTATTAAGCTTAGTAGGAAATCCAGTGTGTGATTTCTATTTTTCTTTCGAAGTTTTTTAACAATAACTGTCTGTATGGGCTGCAATCAAATGTGATTGAAATTTTTCTCTTCCGGAGAGTTCATCCAATTCTAATGGTACTAAGAGGGAGTCTTACAGGTAACCCACAGTTTTTAATTGGTCGTAAGAAATTACGACTCAAGAATGTTTAGAATGTTTTGAAGGAAATGTCCGCTTAGATGCGAATAGCCGCTTAAGTATCAAAAGAACGAGAGGATGATAAAAACTAATTTATAAATGTAATAAAATACCTGTAGAACAGAGCACAGATAAGTTTATTCAAGGTCAAAACTAGACAATGTACGAGTGGGTTATCATTCCAACGTTTTGCTTTTGAATTACACCTGCTTCCGTATCCTGACGTCAACCACCTCTGCTTCATTGTTAAATTTATGGAGTCGGTTGTTTTTGAGGCACTCTGTAGTAATGTCTCTTATTTGAATGATCTTAATATTTCTTATAGGCATCATTTCAAAGGACGAAATAATATAATATTGATCGGATTATCTGAAACTGTGCGTAACAGTAAAATGATCTTGATTAGATTTGTCTCCACAAGCTTGTGAATATTTACATGAAGCTTTAAGTGCACAATTCACTGAATTATGTCACCGAATCTATGTATCCGTAATAGAAAACACATTCGACTCATACTTGGTGAATCCAGAATAAATACTAGAATAAATGCTACAAATATCACAAATTTCTGCATATGCCTGACATACCATAGATACTTAGCTTTCTCTGCAGCGCCCTCTGATACAGCAGCAAATGCGTGACACAAGCACGATGGAAACGTGACCTCGTGGTTGAAGAGATGTTGCAGACTGGCATTCCAGGATGTCAGAGAAACATTGAATGTAACATTTTAGAGAAGTATGTTCGATTTGACAATTGTAAATTTGCTTGAGGTCTCCTGTCTCATTGTAAGTGATTTAGAGTTTCATTCACTTGCATCATAACGAGCGTGACTGGAAAAATCCCTGGTTTAATGTGTACATGTATTACTAGGGATGCTGATATCATATAGACACAAATTTCACGTCTGACGAGTATCTGTTACCTGCGGCACAGCAGGGCCCGACCTCATACTCAGCAGTAACGAGCTTGATCTGTTATAGAGACTCAAGTCATCAGCACGTCGCAATTTCTAAGACATGATTTAGCTAATTAATTGCTTCAGCTAATATTTACAAGTGTTCTCTTTTATTCTATATCAATTAGATGTTCGACCATCTTACAGTTCAAAACAAAGGCAGAAGTATAATTGGGAAGGGGAACAGGTGATACAAAGGAAAGCTTCAATCTGTAAGACATTCGTCTGGACTGCTAGGATCTGTTCGTTTGTCCAATCTTTCATCCACGGGCGATTCTTTACAAAGACTGTCGTCTCACTTACCGATTTTTCGAATATGTTTTATGTTTATTTCAAGCACTTCTTCATTCTGAAGAAATTTCACTCGTTTCACGACATCATCAGTCGTTTGATATTATACCAAGCCATGGCAGGGTTAATCATATGTATCTTCAATGTATTGAACTCTGAATAACTCATCATTTTTTGGAATGTGTTATGCGATAAATGATTACCTTCGAAGTTTAGCAGCATTTTTAGTTTATAAATGATTTGTTCGGCCAGTTGAGGTGTTCTATTCATTCCGTTTTCCATTGAACACATCCCGCCCAATGAGTTGCCCAGCGTACCCCCTGAGGGCTACGCTCGCCACTAATGCAGTGGTCAGAATGACGAGTCCTGTTCCAGGCAGCGATGGCGACTACGGGTCGCAGCGCGCGTGGGGGTCGGCCGGGTGGGCGGCGCTGGGCCTGGCGAGCGGAGCGGCGGTCGACTGGTGGTCAGAGGACGACGTCGTCAAGAACTACGCCCCAGCCTTCCTCTTGACGCTCGTGCTAGGATTTGCTGACGTGGTGGTTTCATCTTGTACTTTGAAGGTGAATTCAATCTAAGAGTTTGAGCAGCGTGCAACTGGCATTCAATCAGCTCAAGAAGTCTATGAGGACCTGCAGAGATTACTTCTTG
>VOMN01131196.1:0-11224 GCA_014899125.1 Orchestia grillus | reverse complement strand
GCTTAATACACCGTAATACGGCTGATTTCACTTAGTTTTAATGCCAGCAGGTGCAGGCGACCGTCGCTCCAGGGCCACGGTAGAACCTAGCGTTCCACTGTGAAATGTTAAGAGCTGTTTTTTTTTTCCAGAGATCTTGAGTAGTTTTTCAATATTTAATTGGTCGATCGATAGTCACACACTCGTTGAAGTGAAAGAACAAGTGATGATTGATGTTTGTGGCTATAGGACGATTAATTTTGGAGTCAAGTTACGAGTGTTCAGTTCAAAACCTCCTTCCAGTGAAACATAATGCATTACTGAAATAAATGAATACCATGCACATAACAAATGGTGAATACGAAGGAATTTACGATCGCGCTATTAACACTTGTGTCAAGTCGCTTCAGAAGCGGCATGGGGCTGGTGCGGTCCCCGTGTGGTGTGACTGCAGCACTGGTGCAGTACACTGCAGCACTGGTGCAGTACACTGCCGCACTGGTGCAGTACACTGCAGCACTGGTGCAGTACACTACACCATCGGTTAAGTACAATGCAGTCCTGCCACAGTACACGCTCGTTGCCTCTGCAACTATCATCTGCCCTTTACTTTTGTTACCACTCGCACACAATCGTCTGCAGCCTCCATAAATGCACACACACCCTCGCTGCCTCAGTAACTAATTACACCTAGCGACCTCAGTAACTAATTACACCTAGCGACCTCAGTAACTACACACACCGAGTGGCCCTGCTTTAGAGCCACATGCTGGCGACAAGCGTTGGGATTAAGCCTCAAAAATGAGGTGCCGAACTCTGGCAGTGAATGATTTCTTTAAGTCGTGATTAGCGATTCTGGAGACGAAATTAGCATGCTATTGAATTACCAACAGCTATTACATGTTAGTATTACTTTCCTGTTCCGTGGGAATTCTCTACTCTTGTACATGAAATTTTAAAACATCAAATTGGCTGACTTCTATGTATAAATCCATTGCACAATATGAACTCGTCGAAATCGGACAAACCTTTGCACGAAATTGCATTCAACTTAGGGAATATTTCCCCCGGCTAAAATAAATTCAAAGTGACCCAAAATATATCGTTTCACTAAATTTCATTCTGAAACAGATTTAGTAGAACTTTGTGAAATGTGTTCTTCTCCCGAGCAGTTTTGATAGCAGTTTCTAACAATACGCACTCAATAAAGATGGATAGATCCTATCGGTGATGCAGACTTCTTCTTAACTCCCATCAAGGAGCAATATGTAATGTATGTAATAGTAATAGTACCTAGGTAGTTGTAGAGCCACAATCCATTTAATGAGCATTTCTTTAAGATTTTGCATGAGCTTGAAAATAACTACCTGTCGCTTGCCTCCCTCTTGCCTCCCTCTCACGTGGGCTCCATGGTGTAGTGGTGAACGTGATGGCCTCACAGCCGAAAGGACAACGGTTCGAGTCTCGGCTCAGGTGGGTGGGGCTTTTCACGTGACCACGGAGTACTTCCCTTGGAAAAGGAAGTTTAAACCACACATTCCTCACATCCCCACCACACCAGTAGTTGTAAGGCATTTAAAACCCAACGGTAAAACGTGTTGGAATGAATAAAGGTTCTTCTTTAATATCATGTACTCACGTACCTTTGTGTGTTGACTGTATTTTCTCTCTTTTCAAAACTGAAATATAGATCTATATCATTATCAGAGTGGGTATATGAATTGTTTTTCATTGCAATTCAGTCGGTATAATTGCATTGCCCCTTGCGTACTGTATAAAATGTATTGCCCTCTTAAAGAAGCAGCGAGAAGGATTTGTAGAAGCGAATGTGTGGTTTTTCGACCATTTTTCGGTATACTTGTGAAATCTAAAGTTCGACAATAAGCAACATAAATTTTTTGCAGTTTTTAGGAGTCCAATGTTTAGTAAATTAAAACATAAATCTAAAAATATTTGAATATATCTCCCCTAGAACACAAATTTACGGCTTCGAATGACATTGTAGATTACTGATTGAAACATTACGATGTCCAAAATATTTTGAGGGTTTGAACGCTCATGTTCGCATCAAATTGTCCGCATGATGCAGGGATCAGCATGACACTCATATTCATTAAATGGGCTTATTACTAAATTGGCAGCGCCATTTTCCAATTTCGTTAATTTTCTTTCTCTACAGCCGCTCTCGCCGCCACGGGACAAAGTCTCTAGTCCTAAGATATAATTGCCATTGCTTTGTGAATTCGTTCTGTTTTAAAATTGCCAACAACAAACTTTGTCGCGCAACTTCAAATAACTTTCCAATTATCACAAAAAACGTCCTACTTTTTCCGTACGGTAAGTCATCTTGGTTGTAGCCTTTAAATAAAAACCCAAAAGCCGCAGTTCTTCTGCGACAAGTTTTCCCTCGGGCCGGAAGCGCTTTCATGCCCAGAAACCTGAACCTGGTCCTACCATTTAACAGATGTTCCTCGCTCGCTTTCTTAAGTTTCTTTTTGTGGCCCAAGTCAGAGTCATATTATTTTTCGTAGCGAAGATATTCTCCGAGACACCTTCCATTTGCTGTGCAACTTTTACCGAGTCTAAGATTTCAAAGTAGAAGTTTTTGAGCGCATATTTTGCACCGCGGACCATATCACCTACGGCGATGACGGCGCCTAACATGCGCAGGCTTGCCCTTGCCTCTACGCAACCGCGGAGTTTGGAGGTGCGCACGAATGAGAGCATTTCTGCAACACCGCCGCATTTTTTACCATAGTTTGCTTGCGTGCAAAATACTGCAGAGACGTCTACTTAGCTCGACTTATTTGTAGTTCGATTTAAGCGAGAGTTTTAACGTAGCACTGTCAAATCATCGCTTGCGCGTCTTGAGAATCTGTAGCATCGGATAGCCGAGAACGAGCAAATGCTCATTTTTTCCCTATGTATCCGGATGAAAATTATCCTCCACTGCAAGCAAAAATTCGAATCTTACTTATTTATTTCACAAGAAAGAATTTTACCCTGTCTTTGAACGTTGTGAATGTGTGTACGTTAAAGTGTTAATTTTTAGCTATCCGTAAAAATCAGCGGCAAATGATACAAGACAAGAATGTTCATATTATTTGCACAGTGTGTCTAGATAAAATTGATCTCCACCATACACACAAACTTGACTTGTTCCTTGCGATCATTTAAACCACAAAACAATTGCTAGAGTGTACACAGTGGAGAATGTAACTATTTATAATTATGACTATAATAGGTAAATTCTTCTTGTATGTGAGTTACGTCACCCTAATTCTAAGGATCTCAAGAGGCACAGTCAATCCAATCTATCTTTCAAAATTTTCATTCCCTAGATACTTTCAGTTTTTACCTATGAGTTGCATTACATATTTAATTATGTACTTTGATATTGAAGTTGTGCATGAAATTTATATATCATACAACTTATGCGCATACTCTATGATATACGGCTGCTTAATTGTAAAACATCACATTAAGAACACAACTTGAAAAGTTTTGAGAAAATAAAATCTTTTGATTGGATGAAATTATTGACAGGAAACGTATGAAAGATTCTGGAAGAGTGTTTTTGAACGCATGAGTTAACCTACGAATGGGGAAATACAAGCTTCTACATGTTGAATGTTTTACTTGAATAGCCCTGCACCTTCTGAATACTCTCCCCCTCCCCGTCCCCCATCCCTTCCTCGTACCTCCAAACATTATCTCCTCTTCTTCCCATTTCCTTCACACACCTCCAAGCCCCACATGTCTCCTCCATCACTTTCTTTACTTCCACACGTCTCTCCTCCCTCACTTTCCTTACTTCCATACGTTTCTCCTCCATCATTTATATTCACTTCCAAATGCTCTCCACTCCTCCAAACAGGAAAGAAATAACGCCTTAAAAAACACAGCCGTCAAATTCGTGTTCAAAGTTTTTAAAAATTGTTTTCTTTGGCTGTACCTCATCGTTTTGCACGGCACCATCCTGATTACAACCTCACTTTAAATTCCACTCCTCAGTCGTTGCTTTCTTTAGCCGTTCACAATGAGGAGGAGGTGTAGTGAAGCCAAGAAAGCTTCAAGATTAAATTGCCCGCACGAGTGTTTTTGCTTAGTATCGATCTTGAACTCCTCCACCAAGAGTTTCCTAGCACCCTGCACATGGCTGTTCACAAGTACACATGAGGGAACGTCACGTATAAAAACATGCAAACTTGAATTAGAAGCGAAATGTCGTCCCCCTGCGCTATGCCCTGAAGGGATTTCGATATTCCCACGAACTCCGTTCTTGAAAGCGTCTTGTGGAATACGGGGCTAGCGAAGAGATGTTTCATATCCCCAACTTGCACTTGCGTAAGTCTGGAAATTTTGCTCCAAGCTCGTATTCTGATTAGCAAATTATTGTGCATTGTTGTTAAATATTCAGATGATTTCGGGATCAGTTGACTTGTGCTCACGTTTACGCTATCATTTATGTTGAGAATTTCTCTGTCTTTCATTTCATGGGCAAGTAATTGGCCATGATACGTAGGTGATACAATTCTTAATAATTTTTTAAAGTGATGTTCACGTGCTCGGGCACGTCTACTATCACTCTATCATCTACACAATTCCTACAATCCACTGACAAGAAATTATAATATCAATCATTCATTACACGTACGGTTTTGAAAATGAGGCATGGAAACATCACTAATGTTTTGTTAGCAATGCCACCTCTTTGAGATTCATGGTACGAGCATGGATTTCGAAATTAGGTAAAATATGCAGTCAGATAAGTGTTCTTCTTCAGCAGGATTTTACACACAAAAATCATAAATGAAGTCATACAATAAAGTATCCATGTCCAACTATACGTAAGAAACATTTCAGATCTTGCATTCAAAAGCCTATTCGTGAAACAGCTAGAAAAATCACAATTGAAACATTGTTAACGAGCGTTTACCTATAGTTTATTTTAATAATATACACAAACTTTATCATTTGTATTTATTGATGACAATCCCACTCTCATCCGAGATGTTTGTTTCCATTTTAACAATTCAGGCGAGCCCTTCCCCCTCAGTGCTGACGTCATCAGTGACGTGTGCAGCGACTCATTACACTGAGGCACTATTTAATTCACCTCAGTGTTGTAACATCAATGGGGTAGTCAAAGATTCACTTTATTATAATTTTATTTTCTGCACTTTGGTTCACTTTACTTCAGTTCCCTTCACTTCGGTTTACTTCCCTTTGGTTCACTTCATTTCGGCTTACTTCTCTTCAGTTCGGTTCTCTTCACTTTGGCTCATTTCACTTCGGTTCACTTCACTTTGGGTCACTTCACTTTGGTTTGGCTCACTTCACTTCGGTTCACTTCACTTTGGGTCACTTCACTTTGGTTTGGGTCACCTCACTTCGGTTCCCTCCATTTAGCCTCACCTGACCTCCATGCGCTACTGCCCATTTTGCAGCCGCGCACCTCACAAAACCGAGAGAAATTTGCTGCCGAAACTCCTTCGCCGTCACCGCAAAGTTGTCCATAGCATTTCCAAATAACTCTGCTAAAAAACAACCGGTTTTGTCTTGCCGGCGTATGTATACATCATTATATTCTGATTGACACCACTCACACCACACAGCACAGCGCCTTTACATTAATATACAATCTTCTTTCGTCTCTTTCACATTTAGCCACTCTATGATAACTTACTCTCACCAAATTAATTTGACCGACTTGACGTGAATGAGACCTACTACATGACGATCGTGATCAATTACGTAAACATTTTTTTACTTTATTCTATTTATCATAGATGAAAACAGTTCACCTGCGTTACTATGGTCGACAGACTGTACGGTGCAGGAGGTGGAACAGCTCTGCATTTTGACCCTAGTGACATGACGGCCTTCGGTGAGGCAGGGGTCAAGTATAGACCTCAATTTTTGAATCGAATTGTCTTTCTTAAAGTTTTATTGATGCCTATTATTCAGGTGAAGTGTTTCTTTCTTACATTTGCTGAAGAATGCAGTAAGTGATGAGCAAATTCGCTGTTCTCATGAGTTTGTTGTATTTGGATACGACTTTGAGCAATATATTGACAAATTTCCAATCGTTCGTATAAATCACATAATATCAAAATACTATGAGCTTAGCATGTCCGTATGCTTTCATATTCATTGAGATCGTACCCCTTATCAAGTTATGTTATACATAAGTGGGCCGATTTAATAGTTAGAACTAATTATGTCAGGATAACTGAGATGGATGGAAGTATCCAGATCTTAACAAATATCGCACGAGACATCAGGGCCGAGGCTCGCGTACTCTCAGTCTGCGCCGGGAAGTCTGGCGTGTGTGGAGGTCCTGTGCTGCCTAACATAAAATCATTTGTGGCAGATACTGCGCTGCCTAATTCGCTTTGCATGAGACGATCCATCATACCTTGGGAGTCCAGGGAGACTGGGAGTTTCATCACATGATGAATGGATGAGGTCGACTCTTCATTAGAATGAACATCTCTATCATCTGTAGACACTAAAACCAGGAGAAGACTTCATTTGAATCCCAAATGGCGTCCGCAGTTTCACCAGAGCCACGAGATTCTTAGAGGGGAGAGTTATTAATGGCCAATTTAATGAGTTATGAATGTGCAACAGTCAAGTCAAACTCGAGGATTTGCGAAAACATGAATATTGCGGACTCGTGTGACCAGACGACGAAATTACTTGCAAAGGGTCATCGTCTGTTCATCTTGCTTTTCGTCCAAAGTCCTCATCATAGTTTGAAGCTTTTTCTTTTTAGTTGTAGAAGCAAGTTAATGAAATGTTAATAATTACATCTTGGATAGATTGTACACACCGTTTTTCCTTATATAACGTTAATGTTGGTAACATATTCCCCTTCACATGCCGGACATAAACTAAAAGGCGACTGCAAGTGTAGTAGTCTACTCGACATTTCAGTTTCTCTATTAATGCTTTGGAAGCTCGCACATAAAGAAACTTCCAGATCAACTGTATGTTCGTACACTCAACAGAAAGAACAATTGTTTTGTTACTTGAAATTTCAAATTAATTTGAAATTTCACTTGATTCGGTATGAATACTCGAATACATTCGAGTGATTCGTTTTGTCCTTAAATTCCACTAGCACTTTAACCTCGCGATTCCCTACTTGCAATTTTATTAGTGGGAAGAGTTGTGTCCTAGTGAGAGTTTCTTCAAAAAATATTCATAGCCAATAAATTACGACCACTTGCTGCACCCACTAAAATCTTTCGAGGTTCTGTTGTGCGCAGGTGCTGTTGTTTGCATTGACGCACACAATCGTCACCAGTATAACGCGTTAGATCTGTTCCAGCAAACAATCGCTCTATGTTCTTATTTTCTTCTCATCACACGCTCTTTTTGCTTCCTATGACACAAATATTTTCTGTGGTATTCGATGTTTGCTCTAGTAGATACCGTTCTATACCGAAGACGACTGTAGAGCGGCGGTTCTTTGGAACAGACCTAGCGCTCTACACTTGCGGCAGACGACTGTGCTTGATGTCAGCTGAGAAATGGGTTTCAATAAAAGGAACCCATACTGCTAGCACTCACATGCCACTTTCAGAATACAACCCTTCCATTTCTAATGAAAAGCTTGCACGTGATTTGCCTGTACTCCAGGGCCAAGTTTGGTCAAACGTACTGAACGCAATTCCTACTTCATTTCGCTGACCAGCTAGCGTAATGTAAATTCTTTCTTTGTGAGAGCTATCTATTTTCTATTCTTGCGGTCACTTAAGGTATGCATATGCTATCGCTGAGAATATATACATGCGATGTAAACGTAGTCTGCTCATTCTTGCTCACACTTTTGAGAAGCGTGATATTTTATCAAGTCGTTCAACTGGCACTCTGTGTGTGTGTGTGTACGGTGAACAAATTTGTTAAGCTCGTAATTTTGATAAGCACGATGAAATTTTAATTTAATTCAGATAAAAATGGACGTAAAAGCGGTAATATGTATGCTTATTCAACCCAATGCGTGTAATGTACATAGTCACATTTAGTCTTATCATCTACGAGGTATTTGAAGTGGTGGCAAACAATGTTCTGATCTCCTAAGCGCTGTGATTGCGCTCGTTGCGCTGTCGACGCAAACCTCTGCGCAACAGAGCCCTGCGGTCACGTGACCCGCAGCTGCGGTGTCCCCGCATGAAGTGCGCCTCAAATTGTAGCACAGAACTGATGAGTTTCACGCGGTTGTCTGAATTATAATCCTGGAAGAAAAAAAAAGCTTTTTCAACTAGCAAGGAACATAAAAATTTAACCGTGTACATATGTTCAATTATTTAACGTGCATTGCACTCTCGGAATTCATTACGGCTGCGCGAGTGTTCTTGTCGTGCGCAGATTTTCTCGCAGTGATTAATTGGAGGCAAAACATTGTGCAACTAAAGTTTTTAATGCTAATGTGCTACTGAATGTAAGCTTGAAGTTGATTTCAATAGAATATGTTCTCGTGAACGTGTAGTGGTTACGTCAGAAATACTTTCTAACGTAGTTGCGATTTTTCTTATTCCTGGGTTAAAACTACAATTTCTCATTTATTTGGAGCTAAAACAGCTTGAAAAACAATAAACGGAAACTTTGAATTTGTGGTCATGTTGAATGAATATCCAAATATGATTATCTTCATCAGAATACCAGTAAAGAAAAAACAGAAGTACAATGTAAAAACAAAGTTTCATTGGAATAATGATCATTTTCTGTTTTGTTATAAAAACAGTTTGGAAATAACACTTAATTGCCAAGAAAAAAGTCCCGTCACTTAGTGAAATAGCATATAAATTTTCACGATTTGCCGAGTGTTACCATTTCTACCACATGAGCTTCGCCTGAGTATGAGGTCGATGGTTGAAATTGATGCAACACAGATATCAAACTATTTTTATTTAAAAATTGTTAAATAGGTTTGTTAGGGAAATACCCCTGACTCCAAAATTTTACATTTTACCTATTCTGTATCATGATTGAATGACTGCAAATATGGCTGATAAGATTTAAGAATGATACCACTTCTTAGTCATTGTTTTCTTATAGATTTTATTAATCTCTCTACCTGAATTTTACTAAGCTCCGATGCTCAAACATTAAATGTGTTCCGGAACCTCTGAAAATTCTGAGTCCCTTTCATCCTAATGCACAAAAAAGCTTCTTTACTCGGTTTTTAGGAAATGCTTTCTGCACAGTATTTCGCCAACCTTCACAACATATAAGATCTTCTCCCCGATGTCTCTAGAGAGCTGATGAAATTGACTTGATCGTACGACAAAATCGTACATTGTCTGGTTCGATCCTTCATGCCTGCTGAACGATTTTTCTATGAGAGGCACACGTACATGTACGTAAGGGGCTCCATGGCGTATTGGTTAGCGTGATAGCCTCGCAACTAGGCTGTAAGGGTTCGACTCCCTGCTAAGTCACTGATTTTCACGTAACCACGTAGTGCCTCCCTTGTAAAAGGAAGCTTAAGCCTCACATTCCTCAAATCCCTCACACGCCAGAAGTTGTAAGGCACTGAAAATTCAACGGTAAAATGTGTTGAAATTAATAAACGTTCTTTTTTTTGTTCTTTTTTCTTGTTGACGAGAGGTCAACAAGACTCAGAAAATAGCTGACAAGTCCAGAAACTTCTCACAAAGGCCATCATGCTTTCAGGTCCCGCGACGGAAGCGTCCTGCTATGCACTGTAAACTGGAGAAAGACGACAAGATTCATGCGTTATTAATGTTCCATTAAAATGAGTAGAGTTACAGTTTCGTCTTGAAGAGAGGAGAGCATTTTTATCAGGGCCAAATGTAACCAGGGGCTGGTTTACGAGACATGATTTTTTTTCTTACTAATAGCTCTAAATCAAAGTTAGTTATGACCTCCATCAATTTTTTAATGTCAACCTCATTACTCTAAATCCTTTCCAATAGTTGAAAATCTGAAATCTTCCAACCCGTCCTCACTTCAGTCAACTGTTTAAAAGTTCGAAAAAATTGCAATGTTCTTTTACATACACATTTTCAAGCGAATTGAATTTCACAGTAGTCGCGTATACTTTGCAATAAATTATGCTTATTTTTATTCTGCGTGGACAAATGTAACGAAAAAAATTCTCGAGCGTCACCACAAACTTAGTTACGCTTCGTTAGGGTGTTAATTTGTACTGCAACTCAATCCATGAGCAGCTGCCCTCCTTAATTAACGACCGATGTTAGCTGAAATGTTCAAACCAGCGTCTTTCATAGTGATTGTCAGTGCCAAGTTCTACGCAACCTTGGGTCGATTAATTGATTTAAGGGTTTTAGTTTTCAACGACCATGAAACAGTTTTCTAGATTTTAAAAGAAAGGAGAGAACTAGGAACTCTTCATTGAACTCGAGTCCAGGGAAAGTCGCAAGCATTTATGGACGTTTCGAGCACTCGCTCATCCTCGGCAGTATAAGAATGGCAAGGCAACTGCAAAAATTATCAAGAAAAGAAGAAAAAGGAAGGTACTTACATACAAAAATAAAAATATTACGATTGAAGAGCACTGCTTATTAAAAGGAGAAAACGGATATAAACTGAGATGTTTGTTTGCAGCTAATGTTTCTTTACATATGTTGAACCATGGTTATGAAATTATTAGATCTGAAGGCCACAGTTTGAGATCTGACCCTGCAGATCATCTCCTTTGGCACATCATGACTCGATCGACTTTCAAATGATAATAAACTCTTTCACAACCGCCAGTATCGCGTCGTCTCATTTGTAAATTGCGATTATTTAAGCGTGCAGATGAAAACGGTGAAGATTCAATTTATTTTTAAAATCTAGGCTCTCTTACAAATAACTCGACCGGTGTAATTCTAGACAAACACAGAAAAAAGTAAAGTGACTGTGAGAACTACTCACCAGAGCGCAAGCACGAGGGTGGAGATAAATGTAATAGATTTAAGAAAAATTGAAGAGATTCAAACCTTATTTTTCGCGTTTTTAATTTCATACTCAGAGAAGTGCGTCAAGTGATGTGTAGAAGGATACTCACTCGTGGCTTTCGTTGCATAGGAAGGTGCTTAGAGGCGTGCCGAGCTTCCTTCGACAGCAAAGGAGGATTTATTGGAGAATTATTGCACCATTTTCCGATGAATTGATTTATTTAAAAATGAATGAGGAGGTGCAGCTCAACTCTTTTCCCACTTTACCTTCAACGCATTAGGTAATTTTACTGCGAGCGTCTGTACGC
>VOMN01131190.1:0-10567 GCA_014899125.1 Orchestia grillus | reverse complement strand
AGACACCACTCCCTCCCCCGAGACATCACTCCCTGCACTCGATACACCACTCCCTCCTCCGAGACATCACTCCCTGCACTCGAGACACCACTCACTCTCCACAGCAGACCGCTCCATCTCTATGGCGACCTGCTCTCCAGTCTCCACCTTCTCGCCGCGTCGCCATCGGTACAACTCGGCCTCCATGACCTCCAGCTGCGACTTCAGCTTTGTGACCTGATCAATGAAGGGCATGTGAAGGGCTGAAACCATGCCTAGCATTTATTATGTAATGGTCCTTACGACCACACCCAGCATTTGCAGTTACTGCTGTGTAATGGTCCTTACAATAAGTGAACTGCTGTCGTACATCCAATAACGAAAAAGACCTTTTGAATTTTTAAGTTCTTAATAAACTAGCAATGAATTTACTAGCATTCAATTCCTTTCATCCTTCAGACTCAGCAGCAAAAGCAACAGGTTTCTCTATATAATACGAATCCGTGAAACGGTCTCCGCGAATGAGCACGGCATACTGTATCTCGTTGCAGAGGAACCTTTCCCAACTAACAGCACCAGTGAAATTGTTGATGCTTACATCACGAGACGGCTCACCGCATTAAACTATAATTTCAGTCAGTAACGTGCACCTGTTGTTCCCTCTACTCACGCAGAGTATATGAAGGCCTAGAGGCCTCTTTGCTGTTCATGAGAGAGTGACTCCATCCAAGCTGCAGTCTCTCCCTACTAGTGAGGTTGAACATTGCACCTGACAATCCCAAAGAATTCTTTATTAAAAATGAACCCAAAGAACTATTTGCCCCAGCGACAATTTACGACTTGCGCCCTTCACTCGTAGCCCTGCTCACTCTAGCTTCCCTGACCTCAACAGCCCGAAAAGAGAAGAAGGTTTCGCTGCGCCGAATAAAATCTTACCTTTTCCTTCTCTTTGGACCACCGCCGCTTCCACTCCTCAGCGGTGAGCTCCTCGTTCACCTGCACGCAGTTCTTGATGGTCTTCGCCCTGAGCAGTCACAAGTTAGCCTTCAAATACCTGCACTTTGGTTCATCATGAGAGCAGCTAATCATTTGGTATCAAAATGTTGTCCTACGTCACTGGTATTCTGCGACTGTGTAGCTCATGAGCTGACTCTTGAGCTTACAGTTCATGCGACTAGACGCAGCGCTGCTCTACGCACAAACAGTGTACAGTTACGTCCTAAATTATTCAAACCCTTGTATTATTCTTGAATACATTTGAATAAATCCTTCAAATGAGTTCTATTCTTAGCAATGCTTTTATAAAAAATTTCAAAGGTGTTTTGGAATAAAACGAAAAATGAGAGTTTATTCAAACTTATTGAAGAATAATACAAGGGTGTGAATAATTTAGGACGTAACTGGAGCTGCAGGCCGCACTCCCCACGTCACTTTGGCGTCCTTTGTTAACTCATTTTATGCATGCAAAAGTTCTCAGCGTCCGACGAGCTTTAAAAAAATCTTAATTAAATATTAAATATTCTTAAATTACGTAAAATATAGGTTTTTAGTGTAATCAGAAGTTGAAACCTCTGTAAATCGTTTGAAAATTTCCCTGGAATTTCTGTTATGGGCGCGTTTGTCGGTTCTAGAGAGGTCTGACCCAACAGCTTGGATGATGAGAACGAATTTAAAAAACCCAAAAAGATAATTTCACAGAAGTATTGGAATTGACTGAAGGAATTAAGATTGAAAGATAATACTACCTTAAAATTCAGGGCAATGCTGTAGTACGTTGATCTCTTTGCTTATATTTCTACCAATGCACAGTGCGCAAAACTTGCCGCGTTGCCCATCGTTTGTCCACGCGAGCTTTGCCACGACCTCTACAGCTCGTAACCTCTCGGCCCATTGCCTGCCTGAGAAGCCCCAGCAAACGCAATCCCCAGCCTTCTCGGCCCGGGAGAGCAGCGCCTGCGACAGCCCCACCTCTTGCCGAAGTCGAGCGTGGACCGCGTCTCGGCCTCGTTGTAGGAGGCCGGCGAGCAGCAGATGACGATCGTGGTGCGAGCGTTGCCTCCCAGCGACTCCTGCAGGATGCGCGTCAGCTTCGAGTCCCTGTACGGCACGTGTCCCTGCGGAGGGGCTTTGTGAAACCAGGCGCAATAATTGCAGGTGGCTTGTAAAGTCCTTTCACGAGCGCAAAGCGCCGTAGAAAGTCATCTTGTTCACTAAAGCATTGTGACAAATTCAGTTAAGGTGAAGACTCAGCGAAGTGTCCCTGACGAGCTAGTGAATGACATCTGTGTAGAGTTCAATAAAGTAACAATTGTCTAAAGAACTTGGTTTGAATTGGCATTTCCCATTCTAAGTTTACAAATTTACCCAATAGAGAAAAAAATCAAATATTTCACACGACATGCACAGGTTCGGGTAATATTGCCACCATTGTTGACATTGAAACTACTGTGGACTGCAGGGCTTGATTGTTACTGTGGACTGCAGGACTNACTGTAGACTGCAGGACTTGAGTGTTACTGTGGACTGCAGGACGGAAGCGTTACCTTGCTCTCAGCGAGAGCGGCGATCACGTTGCCCAGAGCGGAGAGGGACTTGTTGATGTTCTTGGCCTCGTCCAGGACTGTTCCCTCGGCTCCAGTCTTGCTCACCTGGACGGCAAAGGGTGAGGGTCAGAGGATGAGAGAAGGAAGTGGGTCCTAGCCCACAAAGATAATCAATTTACGGCAGTTCACCTAGAAAGCTGAGGCGAGTTCCCGCAAGAACGTGAACGATGACGTCAGGTTACAAGAGTAATTATAAGTCACAGAAATACGATATTGGTAGGTAAAGGGCAGCCTCGAAGTAACTTAACATTTTGATATACTAATAAAGAAAAAACAATGGTTGTTAAAATATTGAGACTTGTTTTATTTGATAGAAGAGTATTTGAATGATACAACATAACTTATTATGCTATTTACTTATCTTAGTTAATGCTACTTTCTGCTCCGGCTTCAAGCTATCAAATTTATATCATGTCTCACTCCACAAAAAAGAAAGAATAAAAATTGTGCAAGTGAATACAAAAACAATGTCAATCACAGAAATGCAATGTGATTACCGAATCCATCTCAGAAAAGAATCAGTCCTTCCAACAACTTCATTAAATTTCTACATCGAAATTTTTCGGACACTTGCGGACAACCACGACCTGGGAGAGCGACGCTGTGAAACACAAGAGCTCTCAGTTGCCAAGACAACCGTGGCCATCATGCAAAAAACATCGTGTATTCAAAACATAGCGTTACTAAACATGAAAATATTTTTCCTTCATAAGACGAGTTTCAACATTCCAGTGATCTAAGTTTTTGGTTTATTAGAAGCTTAGAAATTTCAGCTTAGAGCGCAAGCTAGCGTCAGTACACGAGTTCCTACTGGCATTATTCCAAACAATGAGAGGGGACGCGTCAGCGCACGAGTTTCTGCTCACATTATGCAAAATAATGAGGATAAAATTGGATTTTCTCCTCTTGCAGCTAAGAAAAAGAGCTGTGAATCCAAAAACTCGAGTACGAACAAAATATTCAATAAGTTTTCCTTGAAAAGAAAGACCAAGGCAACTTGATGAAGGAAATGCTCTCCCTTCAGATGGTATTCATCACTAAATTTCACAAGACCTAATTCTGATCCACTTTCTCAATTCCAATTTCTTCAAGCTTCGAACCGTGCAGCAGGACAAACGAAGTTTCTAACAAAGAATCTTAACCATCAGGTCTCATCTCGATATTTCTTATAGAACGACCTAGATTTGACGATTTTGCTCTAGGTTTGTAGCATTAACAATAATGTTAAGGGAGCAAACTTATGAAGTATTTCACGAGAATATAACTTTTTTGTCAAAATATTTTGTAGCTTGGGTTAGACCTAAGCAACGCCTCACGTCTGAGTGAAGTGTTACAGAACACAGCTTTGCTGAGACCATGCGTCACCCTTTGCACGACTCGGCAAGTGAAACAAACGCCACGAAGCTGCGAGGTGAATTGAATGTACACGGTGTGCCGAGTGATGTGAGTGAAGGTGACTGCCATAATGTGCACGATGTGCCGAGTAATGTGAGTGAAGGTGACTGCCATAATAGGGATCAGGTTCAAATATAGGAAGGTGAAGACCTTTAGGAAACCAAAATGTTCGAAGCAAATATTCCAACAATCATTGACGTATAATGCTGAGGTAGCAATAGGTGGCGCATATTAAAGTGAACGCTGTAGCTATGTGCAGCAAACACGAGGAGACATACTGCAGCTATGTGCAGCCAACACAAGAGGAACACTGCACGTCTGTGCAGCCAACACAAGAGGAACACTGCAGTCAGGCGAGAAGAAATACAAGTACCCCTCCCAGATGGCACGCTCCATAAGAAGGAAGCTCGGCACGGTAGCAGACGGAACTCTCACGGCCGGAGTAACAGGGCGAGGGGATTGTGTAATGAAGAATTTCAAAAGTAAATCAGAAGAAAGGGAATTTGAAAGAAAAACGAGAAGTTTCGCTGCTCGTCTCTTTTGACGACGTAGAAATGGAAAAGTTACGAATGTATACGCATTACACTACAGTATTGTTCATCTAAATTACAGATGCTTACAAGCTGTTGCTCGCAAAAAATTTCACAAAGAATAACAATTAAATTTCCAATAATTTAGAAATGGTATGAAAGTTTTCTGCAACTTCTCACGTGCAACACCCAAAATGGGAGAAGTGGTAACTCGTAATAAAACCGATCGAGAATACGAGCGAGAACTCATGCTAAGAGCTGCTGGATGAAATTGCTCCCCCTTCAGAGGGGTACAGCGGCCTGTTTTTGTTATTTTAAAAGATAGAGAGAAAATTTTATGCTGAATCTAACAGCGGGGGATGACTCAGAGGCGGGCGTTTTGAAGTTTGTCCCCGTCACGCCCGTCTCACGAGCTGAGGCAGCAGCCTCGTCCTGCTCCAGCGACGAGGCGTTGGGAACGCACGTCGCACCATTCATGCACGTCACCACACGCAGCCGGCGGCACTCGTCAATTGGAGGTAAAGAAATAACAAGGTCGTACTTTTTCAGAGCCAGCCAAGTCAACGAGGTAGAAAGACGTACTTTTTCAGAGCCAGCCAAGTCATCGAGGTAGAAAACCTTACTTTTTCAGAGCCAGCCAAGTCAACGAGGTAGAAAACCTTACTTTTTCAGAGCCAGCCAAATCAACGAGGTAGAAAGACTTACTTTTTCACAAAGCCAGCCAAGTCAACGAGGTAGAAAGACTTACTTTTTCAGAGCCAGCCAAGTCAACGAGGTAGAGCTTGCCCACGAGTTTTTTTTGCGTCTCAACATTCTCCTGCTTCACTTGTATGAGGAAGACGCTGTGCGACCGAGAGCTGTGCTCGTTCATGTCTGCGAACAGTTCGCTCATTAGCAACACTCACTAGACACGCTAGGTTAGGTTAGGTCAGGTTAGGTTAGGTTAGGTTAAGTTAGGTTAGGTTAGGCTAGGTTCGCTCATTAGCAACACTCAATGGTCTCACTCACTAGACACGCTAGGACTGCGACGGAGACGTCGCGTACCAAGCCAGGGACGCTCTGCGATTACGATCCTTTGGCTGAACTGATCGAGTTCACTAGCGTTTTATTTATCTCGTAATGAAGAGAATAAAAACAAATTAATGAAAGTTTACATCTACTTTAAAGAAAACTTGTTCAAATACTTGTGAAAGACGCGGATTTCAAAGCCGTAACACGTGATTATTTAGGTGAAAGTTTCTGTAAATTCAAGTATATTTCAATAAATGTTCCTCTATACTCAAAATGTACTTTATCGGCTCACGTTGATTTTCAATTGGGTTGCATGAAAAAGACGATTACGTTAACCGTGGAAACTGAGCCGTGTGGCAGCGGCCTAAGAAGCCTGCCTTCGTCCACAGTAAGATCTTAACGCTATAAGAACAGGAATGAAGTCTGCAGTAAAGAGCACTTCATTTAAGGGGATAATCTAAGACGGACTTGTGCTCTGGAAATGCAGAAAAACTGATGTGAGCGTCTTACTTGTGACAGCGATGTGGCGATTGTTTTTGCCGAGTTCGATGACTTCGAAGACTTCCTCCGGCGAAGACACGAAGCGCTCTGTGGCGCCCTTCACGAAGGGCACCCTGTTCTTGTCCTCGTGCACCGACAGGTTCACTTTCGAGACTGCTCAGGGTAAAAACGTCCTCTCAGTGGCGACAAGTTAACACTTCAAGCAGGGCAAGGCGGGAACTATCACACAATCACGAAAAAGTTTACTGATGATCCTGCAACAAATGAAGAATAATTTTGCTTTTTGATGAATTTGATTTCAGCGGAGTTTTAGCATCACCAAGACGCTGCATTAAGATGATAAAACTATGAATGTTATTGCGACCCTCACCACGTCTACTATCAGAGAATTTAATTAGCATTCTATAAACATGCGATTCAGCTCCGTTGCTGAATCTCAGACGCATCATCAAGGAAAAATAAGCCATAAAAGTTTCCAGACATCCACGTTAATTTCCCGATCAAGGAAGAGAACTCGGGTCAAATTAGTTTCAAAGATTTCCTGCCAAACTGCGGGCGTAAACCAGGAATGCGAGCGGAAGTTCATCAGAGGATCGACATCAAGACTTTTTGAATTGCTTCCTTTCGCTCAGGAAAAAATATCCAGATCTGACACAAAATTTCCAGGTGACGTTAAAATTTATCCAAGAAGGGAGTCCTATAATGAAACGTGAAACGATGTGCCATTTCAAAGTATATTGCATTTTTAATTTAATGCCTTGAATCATCCAGCAATTCTGGGACAAATTGCGTAACACGTGGACATTATCGTTAATGAATATAATTTCAAAGAAACTTGCAGTCAAATGAACATTTAGAACGAAATCCTTTGGTATGTAGAAGAGCCTGGGCCCGCCTGCTGTGCAGAGAACATTCTAGCTGCAATCGATAATTGCTGACAAAGAACAGCATCACGCTCCTCCTGTGTGTGAAGCTCGCGCCAAATGGAGACTGATGTGATGCGTCGTTAATTGATAAAAGATATTTTACAACTAGGAAAAAGAGATTGTTCTAGATAATCTCTCAAGGAAAAGATATGGCTCCCCTGCAAAACATGAAGGCACCTCTTATTCTCACGCTGAAATGAAAATATACAACAAACAGATGAAAGCGCTGCTGCCACCATTCCACTGCACTCGTTGTTACAGTACCGCACCAGCGGCGCATGCACTTCCCTCTCCCCCACTGGTAAGAGAAATACAAAATTGACTCACTGTCGAGCAAGTCCCGGATTTTGTCCATGTAGATCTCGAAGTAAGAAACTTTGATGTGGAATTCCAAAGTTTCCTCCATGTTGTAGATATGGTTGAAGATGTCGTGGACGATCCTTGGGATGATACCTGAGCGAAATAAGGGCGGAGTAAATTAATCCCTTGCCCCGTACCTAAGTGAAGGACCTTGCGCTCCACAGTGCCAACAGAGAGCCACTTTCGGTACAGTCAGTACGACCCAGATTTCATTCAAGTTAAAATTTACTTCTTCGAGCGCAGAAGTATCCAATCGCGTGTCAAGCATGTTACGTATTTTAGAAATGATAACAAGTGAATGCTTCTGGACGTAGCAATGCGCCTTCTTTCACGCCTTCATTTCCCAGCTAGCGAACGTTTCGTACAACTAAAGACGAGCAGCGCCTCTCCAGTGCAGCTGAATTCAGGGCGTGTGCAGGCACCGAGATGTGGCGGGACAGCTTTACAGGCAGGCTGCTCGCTGAGGACAGATGCAGTTTCCGGGAGGTGCTGCGTTCTGAGACATGATAAAAACTGTACCCTGCTGACGCTTCAAGATGGTATGCGGTCTCCAAGATGCCGTCAAGTTCGCTCGAATTGAATTATATTTTGCGTTATTCGTGGGACCATCAAAAGGAAACATCTGAGTCCCTTGACATATTCCAGGAACAAGGCTCATTCTCATAAATATCTTATGTAATTTCGTCTATCTTCGGCCCTCCTGACACTCACTTACGCAGGCACTCGTCCTTCTCGCCATTCTTGGTAGAATTTCTGCAACAGTTGAAGTTTTTAAAATTTACTAGTTTTGAAGAATAGCTAGGTAATTACGCCATTTTCGATCAGAGAATGACTTTTCTTGTACGAGGAGGTCTTCTCTTGTTTGTGTGAAGGATATTTATTGCTCTGAGATTCATTATTAGGATAATGTGTAGCAATGGAATCCCCTCTCGCGTGGCAGTAAAACCCTTAATCTCCTAAAACTTGCGAAAACCTCTTTTCTTTGACACTTCAATCGTATTTTAGGCGCTAGAGCAATGCTTTGAAGGAAGAAGTGTCACAGCGCTTTTTTCGGAACAGGAAAGGAGCGCAGTGGTTGGGGAGCGTTACCAGTGTCGCAGTGGTTGGGGAGCCTGACCAGTGTCGCAGTGGTTGGGGAGCCTGACCAGTGTTGCAGTGGTTGGGGAGCGTGCGGCGGGAATGCCATTTTCTCAGGGCAGTGTTGGGAACCTGGGTCTCAGGGGACGCCAGGTGCTCCACTTCCCCTTGAGTGTCATGGGAGACTCTGCGCTGAGTTCGTCCTTGGCCTTACTGCTCCCGTCCTATGCAGTCTCCCTCAACTGCTGGGCTACAGGGTTACTCAAACGCTCATGAAAGAAATTCATGATGAAACTTATCAAGTTTCTGAAAAATAAGTCGAGTAAAAAATGTCGGGAGTTAGGTAAATGTTTGTAAAAAGTTTAGTAGAATTTTGAATTGATAATTTCCTTTGAAAATACAGAACGAAGCAGTAAAAGTTAGTTAAATGTCTGTTGAGAAGTCCGTAGAGTTTTGTATTCAGACGGTGTCCGCGTCACTCGCACGGTCGAAAACGAACTGCGGAACACTGTCAACTGGAAAGTACTATGTATATGTATGTACTACATATGAATATACATGTTTTGCATGTATACAACTCTAACACACAAAAAATATACGTTATTGGGGATGGGTTTTTGAGTCCTTCACATTGAATATATATTCGCCGCTCGGAAATGCACCAGAAAACGGCCCCACGGAAAGTTTCGGAGTACACTTCCATGATACAGGCCGAAAATTTAGGAATAAGTCAAAAATGGCCTCATACAATTTAGTTTCGGAAAACTTTGAAGGTTGCAGAACTTTGTACACACGAAAGTTACAGCGCACTCCGAGGGTATGACTGTTGCATGAAAATACGGTTTTACGAATTTCTATGCTGATCAAGAGCCAATCATCAAGTTTTTTCCTATACAACAAATAAAGAAGTTTTTTAAAGCTGTTTCAGGAACAAACAAGTCCAAATTATTCGCATTACATAGCAGCTCTAGCCCGGGCGTGTGTGCGGCTGGAGTCACCAGGCCGTTAAGAAGTCGAGAGCGCACGCCAGCAGCCCAGCACCACAGTGTCCAGTTTGCTGGGCACTTGAAGGTGATGGTACAAATTAGCCCAGTGGTAGCAGAAGGTAATAGCAAAAAATAGGTCATTTATTTACAACACCTCTTCATTTTTGTGCTGGAACAGTGGATAAATGGAAAAGAAAATTTAAGAGAACCAATTTTCTTTTTAATTAATGAAATTCAAGTAAATAATACTCAATGAGCTCCTACTGTCCGTTCAAGGCATAGGTTTTATTTGCGTAACTCGACAACATTGTACATTCAAATTTAACTTCTGACGCGAATGACCAATTCACAAAAAGGTTCCTGAAAGTTACCCAACATAATTTATCAATTGACCTGCACAAACATGGCTGAACTCAGGGCAGACGGCCCCATCGCCTAAAATTTAGCCAACATAATTGATAAATTGACTTTATGCACACAAACATGGCTGAACTCAGGGCAGACGGCCTCATGGGACTGACCTTGGAGCGCGGCGTCCCCGAGCTTGCCCTCCATAGTGTGGGTCTTCCCTGAGGAGGTCTGGCCGTACGCAAAGATGGTGCCGTTGTAGCCGCCCAGCACGTCTGTGGCACACCGAGTGTGTGTCAGGGGGTCACATCGAGAGTGTCAGGGTATTACACTGTGTCCGTCGATGTGTCAGTGTGTGTCATACCGAGTGTGTCAGTGTGTCACACCGAGAGTGTCAGGGTGTTACACTGTGTCCGTCGATGTGTCAGTGAGTGTCATACCGAGTGTGTCAGGGTGTCACACCGAATGTGTCATTATGTTACACCGAGTGTGTCACTGTGACATCCCGAGTGTGTCAGTGTATGTCACACGAGTATGTCGGTGTGTCACACCGAGTGTGTCGATGAATGTCTCCACAGGCACATTGTGACTCAGTCGTGTCGCCTCAGTCCTCGCATTTTTCATTTTGTGTCTCAGACTTGGACTTGTGACTTGGACGTGAGACTTGTGGCTTGGATTTGTGACTTTGTCAATTGTGTGGTTGTGTGAGCATAGTCATGATCCTGAATATAACGACAATTTAACTGTCGCATCCAACTCTCTACGAGGGCTAATGAAGTTACAAAGAAATAGAAGATGAAACATCAATAAAAAAAAAATATGAATTGCGCACCTGCCAGATATGCAATCTC
>VOMN01131181.1:0-25564 GCA_014899125.1 Orchestia grillus | reverse complement strand
GTAGTCAGCACCTCGTTCGTCCTGCACGGGGGGGAGGGGGGGATTTATCTCCATTCCAATTGTAATCCTAGTGGAAACATGACTCATTTCTCCACGACGCGGTGCCAAATCTACGCTCTATGACGAGATGCTAAGTTTCTGTTGTTTTTTCTGCGCGTGTGATTAGTATTTTGCAAGGGCAAATAAATGCTGGGATGCGACCCCCGAGGCACTATAAAAGTCAATCTCTCAGAGCAGCAGCCATGACAATGCGGCTTAATTCTGCAATGAAATTAGCACAAAGCGAAAATCGTCTGCCAAGCGACAGGAAAAAGTCTGCTCGTAGAGGGCAGCGTAATGGGGATATTTCCTTTGAGGGTAATGAAAGGGAAAGGTACAGAGATGACTGCCTGAGGGAAATGGGTGCCCTGGGGACAGGGACATGTCTGGGGATGATGGGTGCCCTGGGGGCAGGGACGTGACTGGGGGTAATGGGTGCCCTGGGGGCAGGCACGCCTGTCTAGGGTAATGGGTGCCCTGGGGGCAGGCACGCCTGTCTAGGAGTAATGGGTGCCCTGGGGGCAGGGACGAGTCTAGGGTAATGGGTGCCCTGGGATGCAGGGACGTGTCTAGGGTAATGGGTTTCACATGGAGCCCAAACCTGGCCTTGCACTCGTAGGTGCCGACGTGCTCTTCCGTCACGGGGTTGATGGTCAGGGTGCCGTTCGTGGCGACGGAGATCTCGTCCTCTGTCTGGAGCAGTTTCACTCCATGGTACCTGCAACACCAAAGTTTCAACAACAACTGAGCCAAAGTTCAGGAGCTCACACTTCTGTGCTCAATGAACGGGAGGAGGGGAGGTCGGCTGCTCATTCGAGACAAAAAAGGCCTGCAATTAACCGATCATAGGCATTTCCGGGCTCATTTCTGGAAATATTACTACGCAAAGAATACACTTGACTGAAATCTCACCCGAGCGCAACTTTAGCGCAGTTTTAATTTGTGATTAGCACGAGCAGAATCGAGATTTTAGCAGATGCTACTCTGCACTCATTATCAGGCAAGTTATTTTAGCGGCTGAGGCCCAAGCCAAGAGGCTCACAATTTGGTGTCTCAGGAATGAGGGACAAGGAAGGTTACTAGCTCACTGGGAGACAAAAAAAAGCCTCCAATTAATGCTCATTGTAATTCCTGTGGGAGTCTTTTTTTAAATCTTATTATGAAGAAAGAACACATTTTAGGTTTGAAATTACATCCCCTCTTGCCATCCATGTAAGAGGTACACAACCACCACAATGTTTGGCTGCACCACAAGCCCCTGGTGCACACGTTCCTTTGCCAAACATTATTTCAGGGTAAATGGCTGCACAATGTAAGAGTTGGCCAGGTTTCAATGCTCTCAACCAATATATTTACAATCACTACATAAGATATAGCTATGCATAATCACATGTCCATTGTATATATATGTATGACGTATATATTTATATGTATATAATTCCACTATAACGTGATATAACAATGGGCTAGTTTTGAATCCATGGCAACAATATATATATAATCATCACACAAGATATAGCTATACGTGATCACATGTGCATTTTATACACATATATATATGTAAGACATTATACATATATATATATTACCTTAATATAATGTGAAATAAGAATGAGCTTGTTTTGAATGCTTGCTACTCACTGGGGAAACTAAAGCAAAATTTTTTAAAAAATTTACACCAGGAAATTGGGGAAATGCCCTCAACTGTGGGGCGAAGTAATGAGCAACATTGGGAAATGGCCCATGGAAGATCAGAAAAACAGAGAATGTTGGGTAAACCAGCAAGTGGCATTGTGCTACCTACAAGTAGCAGGAAACTAGAGCAAAAATGAAAAGAATGACAGGGAATGCCAAACAATGGAACACATTACCCACTGCACTGGGCAGAGCACCAGGAAATGTTGGGGGCAAACTGCTCCAAGAGAATACATCACAAACAATAGGGAAAGTTAGGTGTACATGTTCGGCAAGATTGGGTATATCATTTTGGTTAGATTGGGCACACATTCCTTGCAATGTTGAAAGACATTTCCAAAAATATTGGGCATATATTCCTGATAATATTGGGCATATATTCTTGATACTATGACAAATATTCCTGACAATTTTGGACATATATTTCTCATAATATTAGTCATATATTTGTGGTTGTATTCGCCAGAAGACTATAACCTAAAGCATATATGCCTGGCCACACTAGGCAGACAACCTGGTGATACTGTCACACCAACACTCCAGGGAACGTACCAGTCCACCGATCGCTGGGTGCCGTCACTCTTTGTTGTGTTGCAGTTGAAGGTGGCAATTCCATTGAGCGACAGGATTTTCAGGTCTTCAGCTGAAATACAGAAATGCAGTCCAACATTACCTTCTTTTGCAAGCCTGACTAAAACTCAAAAGGTTAAAAAAAAAATTATACCTCTGAGAAGGTACGGGATGCGTGTGTTGAGGTATACACATTTATGGGGTCATCAAAACTTTGATTAGAAAAAATTAGGGTTGTCAGGATATCCTTGACACTAAAACTGGTGAACTGTGGAGAGTGAAGCCTTCTCCGTGCAACGGTGTTGCAAGCCATTCTTGCAGACAGATGCTGAAAAAGTTACACAGGAATTCTTTCTCATGACATCAAATGGAGCAACACCTTTAGCTGTCATATTCCCATAGGCACAGCTAGTGTTCTCAAGGGGTTGTTTCTGTATGCCATATTCCATGGTGAAATATTTTATCATACGCAGTTTAAGCGTTCTGTGCTTTTGGTTTGTCAGGAATGAACTTTCAACTGGAAGGCACCCAAAATGTTTCTTAAATACCTTCATTCTCCATGTGCTATACTACAATAATTATAAGGCTAAGCTTCGTTAAATTATTTTTTAAGGTAGGCATTTAGTCAGACAGAAGAGCTACACTTCACTGAGACCAAATCTACAAGAAACGGTTTACATCTAATGTGCAACTTACGTCCTCACTCTCATTACAAATTTGTCACACATTTCTGGCACAAAACTCAATGATTAGATTATTATTTAGTTTAAAGCTCCTTACCTACATGAAGTGTAATCCAAAGAGAGCAATTTGAAGAAAGGACTCAAGTTCAGTATGAACTGGAGAAACATGGAATTTATGCACAGGTGTGTTTCCACACAAGATTCCTTGTGCATAGGAAAAGCGAGTTAAAATGGAAGCACATGAAAATGTAAAGAATTATTAGTAATGAGGGCATGAAAATTGAAGGAAGCAAAGCGGTTACAAACGACAGGAGGCCTCAAGGCGTATCTATAGCTGAGGTAACCTAACAGTGCCCCCCTGGAGAAGCCAGTCTCCATAGCATATGACACACAAATCACACTAACCCAACCTTACTGCCTATAATCTATCCTATAGTTAAATTTCAAATGATTAAAACACAGAGTTCTTCAAGGCTTCAGAAGGGCTAACACACAGAAAACACCAAAAAAACACACTACAATACCCTGATGTCTCTTTTCACCCAATCCAGTTCCTGTTTTGCTGATTTTCACCTACTGCAGGAGGGATAGGGGAAGCAAAGGGAGGTTTGTCCAACATAACAGCCGCACTACTCCAGCACCTCCTGCACTTTGATGCTTCAAGAAGAGCCACCACTCCAACAGAGCCAGTCTACTGCTGCATCACAAGCTTTCAAGCCCCAGAGATGTCGCCAGCACAGGTCACATCCCTGCCACCACACGATCGGTCGAAGTCTGAACACTGTTAGAAGACATACAAACATGGGCATCCAATGCCAACTTCACTCTCAATTCTTGAGTAAGGTGTGACATCAAGAGACTGTATAGTGCCTTACTCCAGAATTAAGAGCAAAGTTAGCATTTAATGCCCACATGTGGACATCTTTGGAGTTCCAACACTGTCTTCAGACTTTGACAGATCAGGTGAAGACAGGGATTTGACCAGTACTAGCTGCAGTCAGTACTGGTCATCACTAGTGGAAGCTACTAGTCCTACAATAGGTATTTGACACGGCAGGGGAACATCAACACCCTACAGCTACAGTCACATCTGCAAGTTATACAGATACTAACATAACCAGACTTGTTCTCAAGTGTTATTTAGAATTACAAGTATACCTTAAAGGTATGAGAGGCAGCAGGTTTGCCTACTTTAGAGCATTACAGCTGCCCATATATTTTAGAACATTACAATGCCAGGTATGCCTATTCTAGGGCATTACAGCTCCAGGCATATTTTTGGATATTATTTACAGCTGCATCCATATTTATTGCACTGATTACAGTTGAAGGGGTAATTCTATGGTTTTATTAAAACTTGTTTCCCTAGTATTTTCAATACTAGTATAAGTTTCAACGTAAACTAGTATACTTACTAGTTGTATTGATACTGACTCAGGCCAAGTATTGGTACTTGTATTAACTAGTATATACTTTTCAGTACTACATCAGTAAAAACAAGTAATGGTTTCCTTTTACTAAATTTAAAAATGCATTTTAGAAGAAGTAATTATTTGATACAATTTATTCTGTGTAAAGAACAGAATTAATGGCCAAGTTCTGTCACATCATTCCAGGAGAATACATGCTTGGCTGCTTTTGTTAATGAATAATAAGTGGCATCAAGAAATGAGGCATGAAATTATATTTTCTTAGCATCACCCAGGAATACAATCATGCGACAGAATTTAAAAAAACAGAACACTACCAAATTGAACTGCCAATGAGCCAAACAAGCTTCGTGCCACGACGAGTTCCTTTACAGCACCAACGAACACTACCAGCCATCACAGACACCTGAATGCTACACACAACTACCACTGTGCCAATTCCAATATTATTCATGGTATAGATTAATCGGCACATCCCTGCACGGCACAACCGAGGACAATGTCACAAGGTGATCCCCACAGAACCTACACGCAAGCTACTGAGTACACGTTGCAAGGGGTGGCCCTGCAGCAGGAAGCTACACAAGCTTTTGAGCAGCAACACGTCTCTCACCACCAGGGCCTGCCTTCGCTTGCCCCACCACAGTGAGCCTGTGCCCTACAGAGCTGAAGGGGGTGCAGCGATACACGCCCTCGTGCCTTGAGGAGGCCCCGTACACCGTGAGGCCTCCGACTCTGATCCCAGTGTTGGCTCGAGCCATTGTCGAGCTTTTGTTAGCGCCAGACCAGATGTGGTAGCTGGGTAGAAGTATGGGCCCAGCAAAGCAAGGGTGAGGGATGTTATAGAACAAGGGGGGTAATTTCCCAGAAGAATGGTGACAAAAATGCCCCACACACAGAAGCACAGGGTGTAATTCAAGACTCAAGAATTCTTTGTTCACACAAACACATCCCACAAAATGGACCCTCAAGCACAGAAATACTGCTACTAACTGCCAGTCACCTGTGGCCTGAAAGTTTATAGAGGACAACCCAGGACCCAACTTTCAATGTTTGCAGGACACAAAGGTGAGCCCCTAGGCTCATGGAAAGTGAGGCCTAAATGAATATTGCAGTCAATTAAATAATTAAATTAATGAAGTAAATAAAGTGGGTTTGAGAAACAGCATGCATGACACAAGCATTGAAATTCACATGGAAACAAGAGGCAGGCGTGTGTGCAAGCTCAAATCAGGCACAGTATTTACATTTTTCTTCAATGGCAAATTATGAAATAAATGAACACTATAATAGTTATAACTCATAAATTCATGATACTAACAAGAGGATCAGTTTTCATAACCTGACATATGTTTTGATTGTGTCTACCATGAGAGCTAGGCACAGGTTTATTTTGGCACAGCCTACCTTGAATGAAACATCTAGGTATTAGTAGTTACTTACATTTTTTTTCATCCATAACACAATATGACATGAATACAACAAAGTAATGGTTAGTACAGGCAATGATAAAGCTAAAGAAAAAGAGTTTTCTAAACACTGACACATGTGTTCATGGTGCCTGATGTGAGGGTAGGCACAGTCCATGCCTGGCATGCATATACATGAAAGCATTGCAGTCAAATTAAAAAGATTCAAAGCATCAACCCTTTTTCCCCAATGGGGAACTCAAAGCAACAAAAATTCCAGACTGAGAGAGCAAATAGAAATTGCAGCAGACTTGCATGCAGGGAGGCACCGAGGCACGGCACTACCCTCAATTGTGGACATACAAGGCATCTAACGTCCTTTTATTTCCAATCAATGGACTTTGCAGTGCTACAAGAAAGAATTCTATCTAATAGCAAGCATTTGTGTCCAAGTATGATAAGATGTATGCATTCAACAAAACAAAATGTATGCATTTACCGAATAAAATATATGAATTGCCAAGTGCATGCACATGTGTCTACAAAAAATGATCCACACAAGCCTCAAATAACTAACGGCAACAATAACACAAGCAAAAAAATTCATAAACACCCACAAGAGGATAAGAAATGGGAACATTACCATAGAAATAAAAAATGGCAGCTCTGTCTCAATTGAACAATGGTAACACAATCACACCAATTAAGTGTTGCCATTCATGCATCAATACAATACCAGTGTAAGTAAAGTAGAGCACAAACTAATATTCAATCATGGAAATGATCTCTTCATCTAATACCCTTGGTGTGTTTATTATTTATTTAGAGTTTGCATCTTAAAGAATTAGACTGGAGAAAATCCTCGGGTCCATATTCCTAGTCAGTGAGACTGTATCAGAGAAAGTAGTCCATATCAGTGATGCCAAAAAAAAAATTTCACCAAGACTTCTTAACAAACTAACATCAACATTATTTATCCTGCCATATAGTTTGCAGTGCCAGTATACAAATGAATTCTATAGGAGAAGCCACACATAAACAACAAAATTAAACATAACGGCAATTAGAACAACCTTGAGTGAACTTGCCACTTGTGAAACTAGAACAGGTGCATATTTCTGGCTAACTGCACTTGTGTGCAGCAAGGCAGGCACCCAAGCAGTCACTGGTAGGCACAAATAAAGAGAGCTCTGAGTAGCAGCACACAAAGCCCTTCACCACATCACTTTACCATACACAACATGGTACTTTTGTAACATAGAAAGCATGACACAGCAGTACACAACATGGCCCTACACACCAGCATACAGCACTGGAAGTCAAAACACAGAACACAACAGAGTAACAAACAGCAGTTGACAACACAGCAAGAGATAGCTCTGTGGCACACTACACTGCACTACTGTAGTGGAGAATGTACAGAACAAAACTGTACACCACCATACACTACTCTGCACTGAACACCCTTGCACTACTGCACTGTAGAATGTACTACACAGCACTGCAGAGCAGTACCCAGCTTCAGTGGAGACGAGGCTGCCATCCAGGCTCCACTGGAGAGGCAGGGCAGCACTCAACACGCAGCTCACACTGAAGTTTGCACCCACCGCCACTTGCTCGTCTCCGCCATACTGCACCACCACAGCACCGTGCACCACTGCACCAGGTGCCACAGAGAGCACATCAACATTCCAATGTGCAGCTGTGCACCCACACTTCAAATGCAGCATAGATGTGGCTGCCGTTTCTGGTTGCACTGCATTTTTTGGAGTTCTATTGTGAAATGTGCATCAGGAGAGAGTGCTTGCATCAATGTCACAGTCTCAGTCTGTGTGAGGAAGAACACGCCGACTGTGTGATGCAGTGGGCTGTAATAGTGAAATGATTTTGTTGCGTGGCAGCATAGGGCCAAAGAAGAAACCCGGGAATGGACCAATTGGTTTGCTCTAGTTGTCCTCTATTGTATATCTTGATACCCATCTTCTGTTGTTACAGAGTGGGGGTTGGCCTGTGTTGCCATTTCTCATGGGCTTTTGAGGCATTTGTTCATACCAAGCAGAGGTACAATATATGCCACAGTTCCCACACTTAAACCAAGAAACACCTAGCAAAAGCCTAGGACATTTGAAGCAGGCCAGGAAACACACACATACAAATGCATATGCACATAAAAATTTAAAAAGAAATAGAAAAACTTTGAGAACTCCAGTCAAAGGGTTCATATCATATTCATGACATGAAAATTATGCATCATTATAGATGCTTTTGGGCACAAATAACACCGGAGTTCAGGCCTGCTCCTCCAACAACAGATCAAGGGTTCACACTCTCCAACAACAAAAATTCAATAAATTATCATTCATAAAAGCAGCCAAATATTTTCAACAAATTTGTGCCCTCTTAATATTATCCAATACACATTTTGCACAGGAGCAGCCACTTGTACCTTGCCATGCAGCAAGACGTGCAGGAAACGGTTAAAAGCCGTGCAAGATGATAGACAACAGAGCCAAACATTTCCCATATTGATGCTGGGAGGACCATGCATAACACAAAATGAATTGCACCACAACAATAACAAGAATGCATACAATAACAAGAATGCATACAATAACAAGAATGCATATAATAACACAGATGTATAATGAAACAAAGGCAGAAAATGTTGTCACAACAGGTGCACTTTTGCAAGTGGCCAGCTTTCAAGTATTAGTATTATTTAGAGACAGAAATGATAGCACCTATTTGCCATAGAAGCAAGTCAAGGCAGGAACTTCAGAATGGAGTTCAGCACTGTCATTTATGGCTCTCAAATTCACAAGAATCTTTTGAAATCATAAATAGTAAGTCAGGAACTAGAGTCCTACAACACTAGCTTATTTTCTAGGGTCTCAAATCATATCTGACTGATTAATTCAATTTATGGTTAACTTCAGCCCTTTGTAAATTAGAGCACTTGACTGTAATCAAGATTAGGTATGTACAAGTAAATGATCTCAATTATCCCTAACCTATTCTTGCTGAAGAGTCCACAAGCAGATGTTAGTACAAGCAATTGAGAGAGAGGTCTGTTCTTGTACCAAGCACACCTGCCACAATCAACTCAACCCTTCACACCTGAATTGATTTCTGGTGGTAAACTGACCTTTTTCCCCGTTTGAAATCATGCATGGTTTTAATAAAATAAAACCATGATGGTAAATAGTAGCAGATGCCTCACGCATCACATTCATTATTGGATGCTGAAAGGCAAACCTAAGCCCATTGAACTAACGTAAAAGTTAGTCCAAAGCGTGACTTGGGTCACACCAGGAAGTGGAGGGTTACATGCAGTCAGCAGCACACAGAGCAAGCAGCCCACACAAAACAACATTCACAACACACACAGCAGAGATGCACACCACAACAAATAACTGATATCCCAAGGAGCACTCACAGTCGCTGGTGACAGTCTGGCTGGCCGCACCAGCATGGCTGCCTCCACCTGATCCTGCAACCAAATCATGAGGTGAGCTTTGGTTAGTTCCAACATTGGAAACATTTACAAAAGTTTTTTATGCTCAGCAGAGCACTACAGTTCAATAGAAACACGGAACAATGAACAATAGCAGAGCTCTGTGGGCCCTAACAAGCCGCTAGGCTTCTAGGGCCCCCTATCTTTGTACAGAAAGGCAAGGATTGTCAACCTAAATTACACTGTTGTATGTAAAAAAAACTCAGTTTCTATAAATTAATACATTTTTCAATGTGCCAAACCAGTGTGTCATTTTCGCTCATAAAAATGGCAATGTTACAAACAATGTATCCATCCTGAAAGAGGAAACTGATCATTGAAAATTCTTCAATTATAAATGCCCTGGCAAAATTTGACAAATTTATCAATATTGCAGTGTCTCAGTATTGATGAACATGCTATAACTTTCAAAACCTGCATAGATTCACAAACATTAATTTGTCTCACACGAGAGCTTGCTCAGCATGCGATGCAGTACATTTTGTGTCCCAAGTGCATTGGGACACTGTTACACTTCCCACAATCTATTATTGCCCTAAATCTCTACCACACTTTTGGACGGATAATAAAGTCCAAAATACCAACAAAGACTTTTTGGCAACCAAGAATAATACAGGACCATTTTAGCAGGTACTTCAATCCTGAGGTGAGTTTGTTTAGTGAGTGGAAGCAAACAAAATACAACTTCTCTAACCTATCAGAGCAAGTGGTACTGTAAAGTGCTGTTCCATGAGGTTGCTGCTGCTAGTTTCTTGGATAAACCTAAATGGGGCTCTATCATCTATGCAAAAAATATTACAAGTAATTTTGTTGTAATATTAATTAATAGTAGTAATTAATTCATTTGTATAACAATAAATGCAGCATTACTGTATGATTATTTTTGTGATTTAAAAAAATGGATTCATCTTTTTGCTGGTAGGCCTTATGACAAAAATATATTATCTTCAAACCATTTAATTTATCTCAAACTCTATGAGCCATTCAGGAAAAGTTTGTTTACAACACAAGAAGTCATGGAAAGAGTGGTAAACTTGATTTAATTCTTTCTTTGAATAGAAGATTGGACTAATTCACTCTCCCAAAAGCTTGAAATAAAAGTCAAGTACAGGAAGTACTCCACCATGCCAGGAGACAAACTTTAACAATTAAGAAATTTCTAAACAAGTTATCATTCCTGCTCATTTAACAAAAGATTAGAAGCCTTACATTTGAAATACGAGTGCCAAGTTAGCATCAACAACTGTGCATATTACCATTACATATATTTTTTATTACATACTACTAAATAGGAATTCAATGAATATATTTTGTTTTCTTTTTACTGCCATGCAGGTACTTCAAGATCATCACACAGTACATGTATGTACGGTAAAGCCTTGTACTCACTTGTGCTTTTCTTCTACAAATTTACAATATTAAAATTAAAATAAATAAATTATCAAATTGTACAGGTTAATTTTTATTCATTATGTGCCAGTTTTGGTATCTAAATTTATCCCATTTTCAAATTTGACACATTCAGTTTTTGTGAATCTTCTTTGAGATTGATCACAGAAAACAAATGAATAGATAAGAAGAAACAACCAAACTGAAACTAATGAAGAACTGCATCACAAAGAAATTTATTATTTTCATTGTGATGATAGCATGTTCCAATCAAAATATTTTCTAAAAGGATGTTTTATTTTTTACACATAGACAATAAAAGAAAGTTTCACACAACTCAGTATTATAGTCCAGAATATGGCCAAAATGAATACTTATTCATACTAAATGACACTTGGAATTCATGGCAACTTCCAAAAAAAACTTAAGACATCGACCACAAGAACAAATTCACTTTGGCTTCCCCACAGCCTGCAGTATCACTCTGTGTGCGTCCAACTGCTCACAGCAAAGCAGAAGTTGAAAAGTTAAGTTCCTCGCCTTTATAGCTCAAGGAGCACTAATATCAGATCCTGATTTATAAAATGATTAAAAATTGCACTTCACTTCATAATATCTATTATGAATAGAATCCATCAAAATTAGGTAAAAATTTGAATAATGAATCCTAATATGAGAAACCTGTAACAATGGATATACAGAGGCACAGAAACAAAAACAACAGGCATATGTAACTTATGTGCATTGTAATGCAATATCAAGCAAGTTTGAGAACTAGAAAAACACCGATTTAGTGCTAATGCAAGCTAGGCACAAAGCTGATCAAGAGTTTTGGACAACTAACCACACACAGAAGACACCAGTCAGTAGGTACTACACCACAACACCACACCAAAACTACTGCAAACATTTAGTGGCTTCATTTTATTTTATTCACTCGTATAAGAAGATGATAGAATGTTTTAACTTATTTTCATCAACACAAGAATTTCAATTCAACAATAAAGATATTTTTTGGTTGCATGACCTCAAATGCTTCTGACAGATCTATGAAATTTGCAATTCAAAGCAAGAACAGTTTTAATTTTCAAGAACAGTGTAGAAGTCTAGTTAGGCAAAAATTGCTCTGCCAAGAGGTTGAACATACTTCACTACTGTCTCTCAATGGGAAGGAGATGAAACACTTGAGTCTCACATAAGCCCCTTGAGACAAATCACTAAAACAACCCAAAATCAAAAAGCTGACAATGTTAAACAAATTTCTAAAAAAAGAAGACTGTTAGAATGGAATTTGTTGGCTACTGTTACACTACTTTTAGAAATGGTTGTTGAATTTTCTACAAAGCTGGCAATGGTTTGTCCAAGTATCTACTCGACCAATGTTCCGTCAAACCTTGGATTTTGAGCAACTTTGTTTAGGTGCAACTTATTTCATTAACTTTTGTATCAAAATGTAAGACTAATTCTCTGACTGCACATAATTTCCTGCAGGAAATGTTAGTTCAGTTTTCAATTCGGGCGTGCCCAAAACTTTGCAGAACGAATCGTTTCCAAAAACCGAGGTTCCACTGCCAAGCGTCACGTCACAGCCTCACTCACCGTCGCCTCTAGCATGGCAAGGAGAGCAAGTCTGCAACTCCCTGTCACGGTCATCAAAAATTATGTCAGAATCATCCCCAGTGTCTTCTGAAGAGTATGTGAAACCGCTCTTGTCAAATGCTGACGAAGTCAGGCTGTTAATTTCAGCGAGTTTTTGACCAACATCAAAAATGAATACCTGCTCATTTCTGCCTAACATGGAGTCAATTCCCATAGATGGTGAAATTTTCTTTCTATCTTTTTCAGATGGGAAAGAAAACTTTCTTTCACCACCACCAGTGGAAGAGACGTCAACACCATCATCATCATCACTTCCAGGCACTGGCAGCTCATCACTTTCAGTCACAGAATCATAGACAAGATCATCAAGTTCATGGCTGCCTGATCCCTCTGGCCAATAAACTATTTGGTTCCCATATGAACCATTACTAACATATATTGTCCCAACTTTGCTATAATATTTCCCACTACTTTTACTGGGCAAGCCATGAGCTTTTAAAATTGTTTGGGAAAATTGAGGGGTAGATCCACCATTTTGTTTCTGATGAGCAGGATGTACTATTTTAGAGAAGTTAGGATGGAGAGCAGATGATGCTGCTTGACCAAGATGAATCCAAGCTTTGGTCATTTTATTTGAAGGACTTAAGTGACCAAGATGGTTCAAGTCTGAGTGTTGTGATGGAGAGTCATAGTTAGGATCATTAGCTGAGGGCAGACTCAGGTTGCTGTATCTCACAGTTTGTGCAGCGTGCTGAAGCTCGCGTAAGCGATCACCAGTTATGCCTGTGCCTGCCACAAGGAACATTGTAAATTCAAGGTCATTATAAAGCACCGTCCATAGAGCCAATGCTGCTCACAAGGAAATACCTAAACTTCAGGTTATTGTCCCAACTTTCAAGCCTTTTAATTTGCTTGAGATGCATGAGCTACTGCCCACAGTAAGAGAAGTAAAGCACTGACAAATCGGCTTGATTTAAGCCTTTTTCTGTACACGGAGGTGCAAAGCTTCTCACAAAATCACACAACACATGTACAGCTTTGTACAAATATGTACAAGGGAGCTCCATCTTCAGAGAAATGTGAAGATCCTGTTGAGTGAAGGCATACACCACCAATGAGATACATCAATCATACTGAATCAAGTAACTCCACACCAGTTAAAAAAACACCAAATAAATGGAACACAAATACTGAGCACATCCCATTCCTGACTCACAGTAAACTTAAAGAACACAGAGGATATTTTAAGAAAGTAATATTTTTCTGACACAATAGCTACAGAAGACGTTGAATTATGAACCTTTAGAATCTAAAATCCCTCAAAGTATTATAGACTCCTAATTAGCATCAACAGATTTTTTTGTTAAATAACAATTACTGAATATCTTTCATATCATAATAATGACAAGAGAACATGTATTAACAAAATAATTACAAAGAAATGCATTGCTTGTTTGATATCCACCAAAAGGTGCTTTTGATGCTTCACCACCATCAAAAAATGCCTTTGATGCTTCACTATCAAGAGATGCTTTTGATGTTCTGCAATCATAAATGATACCTTTGATGTTTTAACCATCACGGGATACTTCTGTTCCAATTTTATAACTGACATGAATGAGTTGAGTAAAGGGTTGCACAAATCAATTTCCTTTGCCACAAATCTTAACAAGATTTATTCTCGACTTTGGAGAAAAAGCTTCTTTAAGGCATGCTTAGCTATCATCTTCAGGATAAAAATCATTACACATATGATAAAACAATCATCATGCATATGATACAATCATCATCATTATGCATATAGAATCATCATTATGCATATGATAAAATCATCATTATGCATATGATAAAATCATCATTATCCATGTGATAAAATCATCATCATGCACCTGATAAAATGATTATTTACTTGCTAATATCATCATGCAACTGATATAATCATCTTCATGCACATCTGATAAATATAATCAGCAGTATGCATATGATATAATCTTAATTATACATGTGATGCAATCATCATTATTCTACTGATTCTGTGAACTCAACAAAATTTTGAAAGCATTTCAAGAATTTATCAATGTATTATACATTAACTGAGTTGGTAATTAGTCACCCAATATTGTAAACTGGAATTGAACCTTTTTTGATAATGCCTGAAAATACAATCTGTTCAACTACACTGTAAACAGTGCAAAGGTATATTTATTTCTGTAGTTATTTGCCAATTTTCCATTTACATGGTATTTTGTTGTAAGTAGAAGAGAAATTGGCAGTGTTTGTTAGTGTAACAATCCCATGGAAACCAAGGTGTTTCAGGTGAATATTTGATATGTTGTCTCTAACCATGGCAGTCAAGTTTTAAAGTTGTTTTATGATGTGCATTGTTTTGTGTATTGACTAGTACAATTGCATTGTCTAGTTGAAATTCATGTTTACATCTCAAGATTAGCCTGTCTTCTCTGTATTTTTTTAGTTGGCTTATGTTTGAGAAGTGTTTTATGAGGATGTTAGCTTGTTTACAAGAAGGGATTGTATTTGTGATGGATTCATGTGTCTGTGTAATGCCCCTGTTAGAGTTAGTGATGCTGCATACTGTTTTAAACAGTGTTCTAGTGTTTGTTTAGTAATTGAGTGTCTACAAACTGGTTCCAATGTCCTTGTTCTTTTTGTTTCAACTTTGCATCTATTTGTGTGATCAGTTCATGGAGTTTGTCTTAGGGGTTCTGTGTGTGGTGTTGTGCGCAAGTTTTGTTCATGTAAAAGGCACAATATTAAAAACAGAGTATATAAATATTGGCAAGTAAATAGTGTATAACAATTTGTATCTGTTATAAGTTACACTTAACTATAGCAGTAGGTAAGAAAGGAAATACATTCAGTAGCCTATATATTAACTCATAAAAAATAAATGCTTCATTAAGAATTTATATCTATTTTAAATAAACTTTACTCATAAAAGATAACCAAGGATAATATAACAATTGTCTTGTAATTATGCATTTGGATATTGTTGAGTTCTAGAAGTTGGAGTCAAAACATTTGGCATCCTAGGAACAAGAATTCTAGATATCTGAGACTCCTAGGTATCCCTGAAGTCCAAGTGAGACCTTAGACCTTCAGACTGTGCAACATCATCCGTATTTCTGAATACAACTAACACACAAAGCACACCACAATGGAGCTATGATCAAGACTTATGTCAGTAGCAAAGTCTGTGGAGTATGCCTAATTGAAATACATAACTATCCAGGTCTATAAGAGATTTATACATCAAATTAGAAAAATAGGTGTGGAATAAATTGTTATATCAAATAACAGTGTGAGGGACATTTTCATTAATATTACATAAAAACTGATTGGCTACACTCAAAATTGTACCCTTGAAAAATAAGAAGTAATAATAAAGAATTTAGGTTGTTGACTAATGTAGAAAATTAGTGGTATTTCAAACCAGCTGCTTCTAAATATATTGGATGAAAATTTTCTCATTCACCATGACCTTGACGCAAAACACAAAACAAACCACATCTACCACACCACATTCCCCCCCACCCCCTCCCAGTCACCAGTATAGCCAGCCTTCAAAAATGAGCCTGAGGTCACCATTCTGCCAGTAATTTTTAAAATTACACCCTGGACATAATGACCTGTTCTGCCTAATGCTACACAAACTGCAACTGAGTATCAACCTCAGCCACAAAAGCCTTCATGGCAACTCAGAAGGGAATGTCATTTGTTTTACTTCACAGAATGTATTCACTTTAATCAAGTTTTAATTTATCAAGAATATATGGAGTAATTATCAAGGAAGAGAAATTACTATAATTGCACACATAATCATTTTCTATTCTTATCCAGGACTTATATAATTTCTACTTTATCTCATAGAAAGAAGGGACCCCTTGGATTACTTTTATTATTATTCATAGTTAATAAATGCACATACATAAACAGATCCTATCAAATAAATACACGACGCAGGGCATCAGGTCTACCAGCTAGCTGTACAAAAAAATGGATAAAAAAGGTGCGCTCTCCCGTGTGCGCATGATAAGATTCTCATCATTCCAGTCCGCCAGAGCAAGGCCAGACCTGCTCGCTGCTCAGACTCATGATACGCATATATTACAGTACAAGTGTAGCCAGCCGCAGCAGACAGAAAACAATGAGATAAAATGTTTTTGAAGGCTAATTGCACGGCCCCGTTCAATCCCACCAAAATACTAACTCAAGTGAACGACCAAAATGTGTTTCAAACGCAAACATTCACTTACCCAATGCAAAAGGTATAATGCAGCATAGAACGGTGAACGTAAGCCTTGCCATAGTGAATTATTACAACGTAACTAAAGAAACAACACGACACCCCACACCTAAGACTGGCACTTGACTGATTTACTTTGCGGTCTAGAATCTAGATATCTGACTCAGTGTCGTCTGCTGCAAGACGCTATTACCCTAAAAATCATAAATACCTACCCTAAATCAGCAAAATTTCTATTTTACGTAAGGAACAATGATTCCAAGCACGCCTCAGCACATCCTTTTAGGTTTGACAATAACTACTTTAATTCAACGTAAATTATATTAAAAAACCTAAAATATCTTAGTCTGTCGGTGATACACCTGTTTGAACATTATATGCGGAATTTAAGATCATAATACAATGCTATTAGACCATTAACAATGTATAAATTTTCATACTTAACTTTACCCTTAATTTTATACAAATATTTTGAAAGGCTTCAATAGTAGTATATTCCATTGTTTAATTAAAGAATGTACCTACTATTTTAGACTCAAAGCTGTTAATTTCAATACAGATGACGCTCAGTGCATTGTTGTGTTTTCGATGCCTTATAACTACTGGCGCGTGAGGGATGTGAGGTTTGCAGATTTGCGAAAAGTTTACAGTTTGCGGATTTAAAAAAATTTACAGACGTACATTTGCGGATAGCCCGGGTCAAGAAGTTCGCAAATCCGCAAATTTACCGACAAACGAAGAATTTGTATTTGCTAAGGTAAAGAACCTACTTAGCAGTGGTCCCAAATGTACTGAATGAAAGACTCGCAGTTACTGCTGTGCGGTTGGATAATGGTTACTGCTTTTTATTCAAACTGTTATTCGCGTATTTCCCCTACTTATTATTTATATTTAGGGTGCATTACTACGAGAGTATGATAAAATTTTTAGGTATCTATTAAAAGTTGCGGTAAACTGATATTCCTTTAGCGACTAAGGTAGCAGTGCATGGCAGACTTCTGAAGATCCTGAGTGCCACATTTCACTTTCCTATAATGCTCCAATTAGGAGCTGTACCACAAAAGCTCGTTGTGCCAAGACTGTTGCCAAGGCGCAGGCTCTTTAAATCACCAGGACTGAAATACAGTTGCTGTCAATGAAGTACAGTCGTTCTCAATCAAGTACAGTCGCTGCCAATGAAGAACAGTCGCTGGCAATGAAGTACAGTCGCTGCCAATCAAACTAAAGTCGCCCTCGGCCTAGCCTTGCAGATACCAGCAGTGCTGAAACTCCTCCTACGATCCCTGCGCTGGGCTCCTAGAAGGGTTACAGGACCATCACAATGGAAAAGTATCCTTAGTCTTGCGTGGTCATCGCCTACCAGCCGACCAATAATGAATCACCGTCCGAAGTTTCAAAGCTACTTCCACACGTAATTTAGAGGATACAGTTTTTCAAATCCGAATTAGAGTTCTATCAAGGCTTTCATGTTTTAATTTTGAGACCGTAATTTTACTAATTGAAGAACCAAAAGGTATGTTCTATGTGTGTGACTAACTTCGGAATAAACGATTTTTCTTTCTTCGTATGAGGTTGATGAAGAGCTACCGACTCAGTATTTCCTATATATCAGAGTATATCTATATATATACTCTGTGGTATTGCCACATACGAAGCGTGTTGCCATCTGTCCAGACACCTCGCAGTCTGAGCCCCCAGTGCTTGTATGGGTATTCTGATACTCAGCTTGAAAGTTCTACAAGATGAAGTAGAGATATTCAGGACTAAACAAACTGTTAGGCAGGAGATACCGCTAGCAGAGTACATTCTCAAAGAACCAGACAACTCTCGAATGGCGTTGAGAGAAAAGTTTAATTACTGATCTAGCAGTGAGAAATTACTAAAGACAACAGCACTTCACCGCCACTTCCAACTGGGTGTGGTTGGCTATCTTAGCAAAGACATGAAGCGTTTATTACTCAAAAGAATTATCCAGAAGTTGAGAGAAAAAGTCGCCCTGAAAAATTGTTGGAACGACTACGATTCAGCTCCCAGAAGAATTTCGAAGCTAGCGTCACTGATTACGGGCCCTTTAAGGGCTCAGTGGCATAGTGATAGCGTGGTGGTTTCGTAACCGAAAGGACCTGGGTTCGATACTCGGCTCAGGGAGGCATTTTCACGTGACTGCGAAGTACTTCCCTTGGAAAAGGAAGTTTAAACCCCACATTCCTCACACCCCCACCACACCAGTAGTTGTAAGGCATTTAAAACCCAACGGTAAGACGCGTTGGAAAAAATAAAAGTTCTTTTGTAATGTCAATGAGGACACAAAAAAGCACGCCTGCTATAAAATCTGAGCATTCGATTAACGAAGACTAAGAAAAGGCTCTAGAGGTGTGGAATGAGGCGATCGGGCCTAAGCCAAGCTCTTTCTACAAGGACCAGTTTCCCTTGCAGTGCAGAGGCAGTTGGGTGGACCTGTTGGGTGAACCTGTTGGGTGGCCCTGTTGGGTGAACCTGTTGGGTGGACCTGTTGGGTGGCCCTGTTGGGTGGACCTGTTGGGTGAACCTGTTGGGTGGCCCTGTTGGGGGGACTTGATGGGTGAATATTTTCCTGCAATACATTATACAGTGTTATGTACCCTCCTCCACGGCTGTAGAGAGGCTTCTCAAAGTGGGATCAGACAGAGACCAAAGAGAGCCACATTATCATGCGTATGCTCTGAAAAGCTGGAGCTGGTGGAGGGAAACTATTGTTTTTTTAGACAAAAGTAGAATTTGGAGGAGCAGATTACATTTCATGCGGATAGGGAGCTTTAAACTATGTAATGGTCGAATCTTTGAAGAAGCAGGACGAGCGAGCGGAGTAGCAGCTCCAGCATTGAGGAATTGATCAATTTGATATTTAATACATTTAAATTTTAATTTACAATCACTACTGAATTTCATTGTTTAAAATCGCTTTACATAAGCGACCTTTTATTTTTCATTACCAGTGGCATCAGTTGTCCCTGCCCTGAAGTAATTACCCTAAAACAGAACATTTTACCCCATTACAGGGCCTCGGCTTACCGAGCCAATCTATTTTAGAAATCCCACGCACAAGTGGGAATGATGTAGTTGCAGACGCGTTTGTCGTGATCGTATTAGAACTGACGCAACGGACCATATATGGCGCATATATTCTATTAAAAAGATCTATATTCTCATAGAGGCACTTGCAGTCCTAGGATGTGAGCTGGCCTTCTTGAAAATGAAATTCGTTTAGGAATGTGCATTGGTATGATTGCTAGTTCAGTTTTCATTTCACTGTTTGCTCAACCATCAATCAAAATCTTCATTGAGACCTAGAGGCTTCCACGAATTCTTACCTGAGAGCAACACTGCGTTCAGTGAAGGGCTGAGTTAGGAGAACATAAACCTGAGCTTGGAATTACCATGAACACTTCAGATTTACTAGCACATCATCCCATTGAAAAAGTTCAAATCATAAGCACAGGGTCATGTATGTAAGGAAAATATTTTAAAAAATTAAAATTTAGGGAGCTAGATTGCGAATTTTATTTCACAGTAATATGGCGACGCTAAATTCGTGCTCTGCATGCCCCGTAACGCGTTGTATGACTCCCCAGTGGGCACGTGTGTCGAGATCTCGGCCTGTGCGGTGGGAGCCGAATATAGTGTCATATAGTGCCGACTACCTATAGTGCCGTCTGCCGACTGCCTATAGTGCCGACTGCCTATACTGCCGACTGCCTATAGTGCCGTCTGCCGACTGCCTATAGTGCNACTGCCTGTAGTGCTGACTGCCTGTAGTGCTGACTGCCTGTAGTGCTGACTGCCTGTAGTGCCGACTGCCTGTAGTGCCGACTGCCTATCGTGTTGACTGCCTGTAGTGCCGACTGCCTATAGTGCCGACTGCCTGTAGTGCCGACTGCCTAGAGTGCCGACTGCCTATCGTGTTGACTGGTGTTTAACGTCCAGTGATTACAGAAAACAAGATTCTCATAGTGACAAAACGCGAGAGACAAGGCCGTGCCGCGTACAAAAGAGAGTTATCAAAAGATTATACAGAATGCGGTACATATTTGAGAACGTACATCACAAGTGACACCCAGTCCCGAACAACATCAAAACAGAAACCTTTTTTTTCATTACAGATACACGTAGCAGAGCCTAAGTTAGTCAAGGCAACGAAGAGGCATTTCTAAATGTACTAAAGAGTACAATTGCAATTTTTAGAATCGCAGTGCTACTGTATCATGACTACGTCATTCTTATTTCACTCATCACCTTAATTTCTACGATCTTGAAAAATCGCGTTATCACATCATACAAAATGTTATTGAACTCAGAAACTATGCAGAAGTCATTAGAAAATCAATGCTAGGAATGGGAGTCCGATGTCTAAAGTGCCTCGAAAACAACGGTGGTTATTGGTTAGACTGAAAGCAATTTGTTCTTGTATTTAAATAAGAAGTACAAATTTTGGTTTGAGATGCCTGTTACATTCATTTTTTTCTCTTTCATTCTACACATTTATCACTTTAAATAATGAAAACCATTGATCGCGTCTTAAGAAATGCCCTCGCGCAGTGGCACAAAAACGACTCTAACTTACCGTCCGTCTGTTCGTGCACTATTGCTATCAACGCAGAATGGTTTGACCTGATGAAAGTACATTGAATGGCGGTGTAAATGAGACCATATTAAAATATTTAAAATCATTGATTGCGGAGTTTTAAGTATTTGAAGAGAAGGAAACATTTTTGTGGCCCACCCTGTGCAGTGCTTGCAACTGGGCACCTCAGAGCGATTTAAGTACTTCGAATTATACATGTCTCTCTCTATATATGTTGCGGTAGTATTTTTAACGCCTCCAGTTCTTTACTTTATGAGTGAACACACAATGGTGTTCATTTATTGTTAGTGACTGTTCCATTATAATTGTGATCGCTGTTATTGTTACCATTAGTTCCATTAGGCGATGAAGACATCCCAAAACTTCATATCCGACTCCAAAGCTACACTCGAGCGTCTAATGCACCATCAGCCTTGATTCAAAAGTTTCCCCTCGCCATCCATCTTGAACATCGCTAAAATTGTTTCCCAAACCTTTCCCATCTAATTATATTCGCCAGGCGGAGCAGCTGGACCCGCCCCTTTAGTTTACCCTCTGACTTCCTATCCTTTGCTGGACATAATTCGTCCCTCAGCCCCTAATCCCGATCCTTCTTTTTCCAATTTCCCTCTCATGGCCAGAGTGCCGGTAAAATATTGACCGTATCTAGGGACGGCCCTGCGCCTATATAAACAGGGTCAACTTACCTGGTCGTCACTTCCTCGCCGGCAGCGGTGCCGGTGGGGTGCCTGTGTAGGTGCGTCGTCTCCGCCGCCCCCGCTCCTGCTCCTGCGCGGGATCGCTCAAGGGAAAAATATCGTCCTTGCAATGAGAAAGCGAGATGCAATATTGGTAAACACAAAAGAAAGCACATACGTTCGAGTTTTGTTGTAAAGGTCTGAAAAAAGAAGCGAATTCAGATGTCCCAAATGGTGAAACAGCACGCATTTTCAGTTTTCAAATTTTCATAAACATGTACACCATTGAAGTTAAAAGACGAAACTTTCAGTTGGAAAGATCATTAAAAGAATAAATATTTTTCCTTCAGAATATCAAGGCTGGTTTCCAATTACCTAATCAGGACGAGAAATTGTGATAATTACTTAGCAGCAGCCAGCCTATTCTCCAGATGTGAAAACGTACTGCAAATTTTGTTCTTTGATGTACGATTCTTGAAGATTGCCCCGGGACATAATTTCGGTCACGTCAAATTATGGAAACAATGTGCGAGTAAAGTTCAAAGCTCAAGACCCACATTTATGGACAACGTTTATGACATACTCCCGTTTGTGTTGCTCTCTAAAATTCGGTGTACAAGATTAAATCTGCGGTGACGGTTTTGTTGGACACCGATTCATTCCAGGCCAACTTCAAATAGAAGAATGATGCAAATACCTCCACTGCAGCTATGAATTTATTCAAATCAACCTATGCCTTCAAGAGCCACCTCACTTCGACCTTAACATTTCATCAGGAAGCTTTGTTCAGTGAACTATCTTAAGGGGTAACTTACATTCAGGACATTCTAGAAATGTTATTTGACTACATCAGTAATAGGAAGGTCCTCAATTCAAAACTGCGAAAAGTTCGATCTGAACTTTTACAAATGAAAGATCTTTTTCAACACGCTAGAAACTCTCCGAAAAGAGAACTGGTAAAGCCATAGCTTAACGAAGGCAATATTACGACCAATACAACTCGAACATTCGAGCTTTTACAGTTCGAGAGTTTCGAAAAAGAAGCGTGGAAAGGTCCACACCGATGGCGTTCGGCTCATGTACATAGGAGACGGAAGAACTATGTAAGGGTACGTGATGTACCATGACGCAGTACCACCCCACTCCGGAAGACCACCCTCCAGGCACATCATTCCAAGCCCACGCTGGTGAAAAAGGGAATTGTGGTCACGTGATGAACACCCGGGGGTCTGTGCCTACTCATCTCTTCGGTGAGTACCAAAAGCGAAATATTTATTCCAACAGCTTTCCTTGTGATCGTATTATGCCGTGTTGTACGCTCAAACTCTCCTTCACAGAGTGCTACGATTTTGAGGAAGCATCTCTGGGAATTACGTGAAATGTTGGGAGTGTTTCCCGCAGAGTAGTTGTCATTGGAGAATTCGAGAATATTACTAGCCTGGAAAATCCTCGTGCAATGTACGGTCACCGCCAAAACGCAACATTGTGAACTTAAAATATTTTTGTCATCATGTAAGAACGGTGTTGTCTTGGTTCTGTGAATCTTTGACTGCTCCTCGTACCTGTAAAGGTAAGTGCCTGCCTATACCGTAGGACTTGCAAAAAGGTATACTCGATAATTTTCAAATCAAATTAAATGTTTAAGCTCATTGTTAAACGGTAATAACTCGTATCATAGATACGACTTGGGCAATATTTTAATATTACAAATTTTAAAACCATCGAATGTCCTTTTTCGCGGGTCATATTGTACTGCTAATTTTCTTCGCCGATTTTACTGAACTGCTGAAAAGGGGCACCGAAACTTTGGAAACATTACGGAACATTTCACTAACGACGAATTGCATCGATTTTTTCTAGGGGGGGATCGCTATTTACAAGTTTCATAATATTTCAAGGGACTCAAATTCGCTTTGCAAGACCTAGTGGCGCAGGTGACATGTAAAGTCCCTGCTTCAGTAGAACCATTCCCCCTTTTTTAAATTTCATGATTCATTGAATTACTCATCCAATTCTACGATTCATTCGAACATTCTAACACCAACAACGAAACAAGTGGACCTGTAAATGGAGGCACGAAAATCTCCGTACCGGCCGCCCCGATGGGTAACTCATCATGCCAGGACTCACCCATAAGCAGACTGTCGGCTGATGACGTCACAAGCCGTAGACGCTCGAATTCTGTCGTGTAAAATCTACAATTATCTTCATGTTTTGTTATTAGAGAAAAAAGCGTCACCACAGCTTAAGCGTTCACTGCGTCTTCATACAACGTAGGACGCGCGAACAATTCTCTCCAGCCAAGTGTGAGCCTGGCGATGGCCTCCATACTGGACAGTTATAAGAGGCGTACAGCCCATCCTTGTTGGTATAGCCACGTTACTTGCTGAGCGATGGAACCAGTTACATCATCAGTTGAGAGGATAAAATCTCCTTTATTATTCTTTATCGAAATCTACAGCGGGGACACGGATTAGGAACTCCCCAAGAATAATCTAAATGCTCAGGGATTAACAGTTTGCGGTAAGGACGAGTTCACGCGTTTTGATTTGTATTTCGCAATGAGGGCGACAGAACTTCACGGACTTCATTACACCTATTTAATTTACTCGCCAGCCAAGGGACGCAAAAAACTCCACGGACTTCACTACACCTGTTTAATTTACTCTCCGAGCAGGAGACGCAAAAGACTCAACGGATTTTACTACACTTATTTAATTTACTCGCCAGCCAATGGACACAGTAAAAAATTCCACAGATTTCCTTGTACCCATTTCATTCACAATTCAGTGACGTTATGAAAAGATTATCTGTGTGCAGTGGCAGCAGATTAAATCTGCCCCCCCATCCCCAGTGACAAACTGGTAGTGACAAACACGCCAAACTGGTGGGGACAAACACACCAAACTGGTGGTGACCAACACGCCAAACAGGTGGTGACCAACACGTCAAACTGGTGGTGACCAACACGTCAAACAGGTGGTGACCAACACGTCAAACTGGTGGTGACCAACACGCCAAACTGGCGGTGACAAACACACCTTACTAAGGGAAAAAATGAGCTCGTCAGCAGCGTGTGGAGGGAGTCAACGTGCACAGCCCTGACGTGCTAGGGGCGGCACCTGTACACCTGGCCCTCGAACAACCCAATTTGTGATGAATTAGGAAATTGGGTGTTTGGGGTTCTTGAGAGATGGTTATTTCATTTATAGTTTTCTACCTTTCAAACCGAATAATCTGAACTTTTAAATATTCGAAACTTCTCTTTGTATTTCCCATTTTGAAACTGAATAATCGGGATTTTTGAATACACTAATTTTTATCCATTTTCAAGTTGAATAATCGATTTTCTTGACAATGATACTCGAACAATTGTTCGCTTGCAGCATTCGGGCTGCAGAACAAGGGGACACTGTTGCACGGGCGGTAGTGCGATCTCGGCGTTAGAGCATCGCTCAAGCTATGTGCGTGTGCATGTTGTGTTGTTGTGCGTGTGGTGCATCGGTTAGTTTTGAGACATCACAGCTCGGCTCAGGGGCTGGGCTGTGGCTCGAGTCGCTTACAGCGCACGCGTCCATACTTTGAAAATGGCATAAGCTGCAGTTGCAGCTTCAGTTTACGCGCTAAATTTTGGGATAGGCGTCAAATTTTCGAGAGGAGTTCGGGAGTCATCG